>JAFIRS010002533.1:0-205779 GCA_018342105.1 Gonioctena quinquepunctata
TGAATGTGGAGAAACACTCAAACACAAATTCGCCATCCATCCCTCGTCATCACCTCTGTTATACTGTAGTTACACAGTACAGGATATCCTGGTGACAATCGATGCGGTATTGATCACCCTGCCTCTGGACAACACCTCATCCAGGTCGTCGAAGGCGTCATCTCCTAACCCCTCATCATCGGCAACCAAATGATCGTCTTCGTCTTCGTCAGCCAATGCTCCCTCATCGTTGGCGGGGTCCACTGCTGCTGCTGGTTCTACCTCTGCAGCATCTGCTTCACCTGCAGCATCTGCTTCTGCTTCTTCCATGAAGCCTGCTTCCTCTTGAATATTCAATTCTTCCATCATGTTGACAACTTCTTCAACGGCACGTTTGAAACACATTTTGATAATTCTAAACAAGATACAAGTTTTCGAATGAAGTCCTACCATTGAAGGATTTAATTTATATTATTTTGGTCTCAATCCCACTCCAAGAAACTCACACATATCGAAACTAGAAGATGAGCCGTAGAAATAACTTCAATACCCCCTCCCCAAAACATGCACTCGCCTAAGGCGTGTAAACATCACCCATCCTGCATATTGCCAGCGCATGCGCTCTACATGGACCTCCTCCCGAAGAGTGGGGAAAAGGCATAAAACTCGAGTGCTGATCGAAACATCATTCCTTCGACTCTGCTCGCTGGTATCTATCTAACATTTTTAGCTTTGTTTCAGATTTTCATCATGAAGAAATCCACCCCATCGCAGGATGCTTCCGCTGCACTGACAATTATGAATATCATGGCTTTGGCTCGCCCTGGAGGAGATGGTGATGAACGTGATAGTCGTGAAGCTAGTGTGGCGGGACCATCCCAAAGAGAAGGTGGAGTGATTCAGGATGATAGATTATCACAATGTTCCGAATGGAATAAGTCATTGCCAACTCTTTTGTCACCCGTACCATCCCTGAACGACGCTGGACCATCGAAGTTGAGCATGAAGCGCAGGTGTTCGGATTCCGATGACGAATTCACCACGAGACCTCCTTCGGTGAAGCAGCTAACCAAAGAGCAGGCTCCTATAAAGGCAAAAGTCTCCAAGAGAGGATCTGCCAAGTGTTCGGGACTGCAGAAGTTTAAGGATGGTGTGAGGAAATACAGCCCATACGCCATGCCAACTGCACGGGCCACCAGTAATAGGCGGCAGCGAAATGTAGTACCCGACACAGCCATCGTGGTGGAATCCCTAGCACCGGTGGCGGCTAAACCGATCGATGGTAATTATCGTAGACCATCTGTTGCTTCAGCTAAACCTATACCAACATCGTCCAAGGTCGGAGGTGGGAAAAGAGATGGAAAGTCGAATCCATCATCGTCTTCAATGGACTTGTATTGTCCAATAGACGACAGTTGAAGGAGATGATGGATAAGGTTGGACGGAGGTCGAACGTTCCGTCCATCTTATGACGAATTGAGACAAGTTCAATAGAACATGATGAACACCTTCGACAGGCTTCAAAATTGAAAAGGCGAATGGAAGAATTGGAAAAATTGAATGCCAATCGCGAGGCTCAATATCAGGAGAATTTATTAATTTTTAAATTTCATGAGGGTTTATATAAGGAGCATTGTGATAAATATCCTAAATAATGTCTAATAATGTTTAGTTGATAACTTTGAATAGTGTTGATTTTCCTAGACTTCATAAAGCTGATTGGAGTGTACATATGAATAATTGGTTATGTGGTTGGTCACACAGGATGGTGCGTGCTGGGGCGCCATCTTCAGCTTTATGAAGTCTTTTTAGTATCATATTTGGGAAAATATATTAATATCACTAATATTTTTTCTTACAGATCATTAGCTACAAATATTGCTGATATTCAGCTGCTAAGATAGTTGACTTGTAATTTATTTTCTATGGCATTTTTCTATCTGGTCTGAGAAATATCGATTAATGTTCTGAAAGTTGTCACCAAACTTTGAGTATATTCCATCAAATTCTAAATAAAACACACAATTAAACATCTTTTCCAATTTTATTTCTTTCAAAACACACAAGAAAACAGATTTTTTTTAACTACATCATATTTTACATATACTGAGGATCTTCAATCACATGTTGGGTTGGCAACCAGGTGGTGGGAACATGCAATAATGTTGATCAGATGTCCTTCCATGGTGGATGAATTTTTCTTTTCCAACGCTTCAATTTTTTAATACAATGTCCACCTGCTGATTGAACGGATGCTTGTACAGCAGCAAGAGTAACTTCCTTCGTGTCTGTTATTTGATTGTGAGATATGGAAGGGCATCAATCGCTCGCATCAATTGGATCACCAAACATTCCTCAACCGTTTGTCCTGCATATCATAGTCTCCATCTTGTGTGTGCTTTAAACCAACACCAGTAGGTCTATGTATGATTGAAGTATGATTACATTTTTGCGACCAAATTTGTTCATAACATTGCTCATCTTCCACTAACATGGATAAATTACACTGATCATTGTGACAAGATCTAAAGATATATAAGCTCTCTAACCGGACGAATTAAACATATATGAAATATCAGACATATATGAAATTCTAATATAAAAGTCATCTCAGATATATAGAAATGAATCTACGTACCCTCAATCTAGCGGTGTTTTGTGTTTTATTTTGAATAGGAGTAGTGAATCCTCAAAATAATCCAATTTTCAATCTGCGTCCGCGAATCAGAAATTTGTGCAATTATCGCTTCGCGGATACGAAATCCAACCGCGAATTAAATTAATTCGTTGCCGCGAATTAGTCCGTTGACCACTCAGATAAGATGTCCGCTATCGTCCGAAATTTAGAAGCCGCTTCGCATAGAATTCCACCGTGGATCACCGCTTCGCGGTTAGGAATATTAGATAGAACGAAATTCTAATGCACGCGATCCTCTGGATTTAATTTTATTCGATCCGCGAATCGATCCGCGAACCAATTTAATCCGCGGCCACGGATTAATTTAATTCGCGGTTCGAAAAATTTTTTGCGACCGCGAAGCGGGCGTTTCACCGCGAAGCGGTGTATCCGCGAAGTGGATTTCTTATTGCGAAGCGGACTTTCTACCGCGAAGCGGACTTTTCTACCGCGAAGCGGTATATTTGCGAAGCGGACATCTTATCGTGAAGTGGTCAACGGACTAATTTAATCTGCGGCAACGAATTAATTTAATTCGCTGGTTGATTTTTTTTCGTATTGAATTATTTTGAGGATTCACTACTCCTATTCAAAAGAAAACACAATAGTATGCCTCAATACTTTTATTTTCTCATTACTTATGTCAATGCTATGTATATTAATTATTTTAACAACTCAACTATGCATTTTCCAGTTAATTTGAGTATTGCGAATGATATTATTCAGTTATTTCTGCACTCAATAATGCGATTAAATAATCCATCTACTTTCGGAATTCATGCCATATTCTTGAGAAAAGATTTAACTATGTTATTACATATCGAATAGTTTCATGGGATCGCACTGATAGAACTCAATGCATTGTGACCCAAGGAGTTTGTGTTGTATTGGGAATTATGAATCTTTATCATCATCATATGATAGTGCTACTTTATTTTTCAATTCCGTATACTTATCATGTGAGATGCTTCTGAAAGAGTTCATCTTCCTGAAAATTTTACCTCCATTCTCAACTATTTTCTTGTAACCCCTCCAATGTCAATTGATTCTTTATCACAGATCTCTTCACCCTTTGGCTCTTTTATTTCTGTTGCTAGAGATTGAACATAGTATTCTTTCGCACCTGTACCATAAAACTAATTATTGGATCATTGGAACTCATCTTTGAAATTACCAAGACTGAATTTGTTACAGGTATGCCGAATTTATTATGTTCAATGGAATTAGATGTGTCGAATCTATTTATATTGGTGCTGATGAAATCATAAAAATTGTCGGTATTTACTTTCAGAATTAGAGAATCTGTATCGGTGACGAGCAGATAAGCATTCTGACCGAATTCTTCTTTATACATCCATAGTAAAAAATCGTACATTACAGTCTTGGATAATTCCAAACACAGAATCCCAAATACAGTGGTTTGTCGTAATACACTTTCACTTTACCCATTTGAATCGCAACGAAATTTTCATTAAAAATTGTGCAACTTTTGAAGTTTGGTCGTGCAATCAGAGCGCCCCTCCCATACTTCTGTGGAGCATTCTGCCAATGTGTAACAAGCCTCACATCGATCCTATTGTCAACGTTTTCCATCGTTTCTGCCATAAACTGCATTGTTCATCAACTTATAGAAATCTTTCTCAGACTTATTATTAGATCTTTACGCATTTGAGTGTTGAGATCGATGTAAGGCTTCATCCAACATGACTGCTTGAATCTTAGGATTCTATGAGTATGCATAACAATCAAACCATTATTGACGCTTCGTTTCAAGTTTTATAATGAACCACATACTTTCGCTTATCATTCAAATTTGGAATCAATTTTGGAATTTTGCTTTTGAATTTGGTGGCACTATACTTTCTACCAGAAAGGAAGGTCGGAATGTTTATCGTGCAATTCTTGAGGATAATGTATGTCAACTTCAAGGACAATCCATATGGATCATTGTCTGCCACAGCCATAATGTCTAAATTTGTATTTCTCCTCGAGTTAGCCAAGTTAAATCAGATGTAGGTAATGGTTGTGACATACTATGTCCATATAAATTTGTAGCATCCAAATATGAAATGAATGATATTGCTCATTGGGATCGAAATCAGGCAGAAACTTATTATTTGCTATATGCTTCCTATCGACATTGACTAATACTCCACGGATGCCTTTTTGAAAAAAATTTAGCATATCAATGTCAGTTAGAAGTTCAAGTTCAATATTTGTATATTTCAACATTGCATCCCAAGATAATCTAGGTACAGTATAATATTGAGCTGGATCCAACTTATATGTATCTAAACAAATCCGTCTAAAATTTCGAAAATATCACATAGTAGTAGGGGCATCAGATTTTAAATATAAACGAATATTCTCAAGACTCTCTACATTCAAATAGTGCCCAAACACGTTCGGCTCTCATATAATTTTTCTGATACATGTTCCTCATTCAAATTGTCATAAAACTGATTTTTTTTCGGTAAATTAGGATGATCCAATTTATTGATGTTGTCCTCAAAACATATGGGAAAACACCTTTCTGCCTCATTAAATTGAATTTTTTCTTCATCGGGAAAACATTTTAACATCTCTACACATTGCTTATCACTCAAATTTGAACCCAACTTTTCTAATGAACTTGACATGAACTGAAGCTATCTATAAATTTCATTTTCAAAAAAATTTTCTTAATTTTTCTTTCTACTTTGATAGCTATGTGTGTAGAGATGTTTTGTAAACGAAATGTATTTTTCCTTAGTTTGGGGAATAACATCAACCTTATCCTTTTCCTCCTACAATTCTTTAATGAACATATGGCAATCATAACCACTCATATTATGGCATATAATGGGATGAAATTTGCATTTTGAAATTCAAATTACAGGCAGAGTGCGCTGCTGGATATCTTTTCTCCCGTGAGATGGCAGTGGTCTCTGACTCTAACATCCCTTCTGTGAAAGGTTTTTCACATATACCACAAGTGGTGGCATTATGAAATTCCCTTCCCTTCTGGGGGTTTTTTTAGTCATTGGTTCGACATACCTCAAAAAGATTATTATATATATTTCTTAAATCTTCTTCTATTCGCATTGTGAAAACCTTGCCGCATCAGCACCTCTATAGGAAACAAATTTTGTTAATTTATCATCAAAGGAACATTTTATCAGATAAGCAAATGAGTAAGCTTCGTGTTGGAAGGTTCTATTCGTGTACGCGAGTTCTGATTCGGTTCGGTGGTTTGTATAGGCTTACTAAATAATAAACATGAATCAGCTTATGGATTAAGTATATTCATTTGTCTTTCGAAATTTTCAAACATTAATGTATTACCGGCAACCATTTTCCCAAATTTATTTATTCTGAAATCAGTTTGCGGCACTGTTGTACATACATGATTACAATCATGCATCTGGTGACGCAATAGTAATCGCTCATTCGAAAAGTACAATAAACATCCATCACAGAAATATTTTTTGTGTTCATGAGCTGAAATTTGACTTGACACCAATCTTGTAAGATCTTTTATCCAACAATAATGACTATTTCCCACCTCATCTGTAATAAGCAATAAATCGACATGTCTTCTGAGTTTTCTCTGAGAGTATCGCAAGGGCCCAATCACCTCATATTTGACTCTCTTATTCTCAATCTTATAAACATTGACTGAAATATCATTCAAATACTCAAACATTTTTATATCACGTAATTTTACTGGAAAATCCATACCTGTTACATTCAAGACAGTCTCATAATGTGGATAGGATGACACCTCCGACACTTTATTATTTGTGGGAAATAATGCAGATGTCACGGCCCATGCAAAGCAGCATTGGTCTTCATTTTTTATGTTGACAACACCTTTTCTTCTCTCAATGAATTCGGGAAGTTTCATGTATGATGATCCGCCAAGTGGACTGTATTTGTTTATGTTCACCTCAAGGAACATAATTTTCTCGCAACTCCATCCTGAAAAAATTACTTTCATTAAACCTTTCATCATTTGCAACAATTATAACTACAAACCTGAATCACGCTCCTCAAACTCCGTACTTTGGGCAATTATAATGTCACGAAATGCATCGAATAATCCATTCAAATCAGTTGATCGATCTGCTATACGATTGGGAGAATTGAACGATTTGATGTCTGTCAATTCCTGGGTTTGAATGATATAACTTCCAAACACTTCCATGTTGACCTTGATGGAGTTGTGCAATTTAATGTTTTTTCCAATAGCTCGAGTACTTTATGCTTGATATCATTGAACAAAGGTGTGTACTCAGTATACATATTCTCACTAGATACTCTGTAGCTAGAAATGCGACATTTGAATGCATTTTTAATGAGGTGTACACCACCACCCAAGTGAACACATGAATTCGTCCTATGTGCGAGTGTTCTATTGTGAGAGTTGACTTGACAATATGGGATTATCACATTAGAACAATTACATGTATAGAGTGGTGCAGGTGGTGAGTCATCGCCATTGTTGAATTTAACTCGTTTCACTGAAGGACCTCCCTGTCAAGTTTCCCGTTGATGCCGACGTAGATTATCACTACGAGTGAAATCTTTACCACAATCACACGAATACATTTCAGCAACTTGTGTTCAATAGATCACTGGAGGAGCACTGATTCAAATCTCTTCTCCTGGAATATTTCAATGAAATATCCCCACCCTACAACAAGTCCGATGCGATGCGCAATCTGTATGGATTTGAGGGGATTCTCTTGACATTCAGCGCACTCATCAATAATCGCAGTTCATTCTTAGCTCTCTCACAGGACGAACGCCCTCCTCGCTTGGAGGAAGCAAGGATTCATGAAGGTCATGACTACACAGAATATGTATGCCTACACCACAACATTAGTCAAGGTCAAACAAACATCGAGATCAAATCTTTTGGTTGCCGAAACAATCCCAACATCAAAACTCAAGGTCAAATCTCAAAGTCAAAACCTAGTGTTTTGAATCTCAAGGTCATATTCAAGGTCAAAACTGAAGTCGAATATCAAAGTCGACCAAACCCAATATCAAAACTCAATGACAAATCTCAAAGTCAAATCTCAAGGTCAAACACACACACACTGCACACCTGCAACCATTCAAGGTCACACGTGACGTCATAGTGGTGGGGGGAGACCCAGAACCGGCTTAAATCTCCTACTCTTGGTTTACAAAACCACGTCACGTGTTTCGCTATACAATAGCCTTTTACTTTTATTGACCATAATTATAAAGGGTATCATTTATCGGATTTAGTAAACTGATAATCAAGCACTAACTTAGAAATGCCCATTACGAAATTGGATTATTTTGTCGATGTTCAAGAATTTCTAATGTAACAAAGATTATATCATTACTCACCTGCTCTTTATATTATCGCATCTGTATTTAAAGGAGAGTTTCATTCTTCTTCTACTGGTATTATTTTAAATTTGAAACATCATCATGGTTCGTGTACGTCCTTTCGAAGAGAAAACTGAAGCAATCTACATTTCTGGTGAGGCCTGAGGGAACTACCATGCAGCAGACATAGTTTTCAACGAAACATTCCCTGATCATCCAATAACTCGAAAGTATTTGATGAAACTGGTTGAAAAATTCAACAGAACTGGCACAGTTCATAGGGCCTGTGGAGCTCGCCGAAAATCAATTTCGGAGGAGACGGAAAGTTTCGGTAATTGCCGAAATGGTGGTTAATCTTCAACAAAGTATCTCACTTGTAGCAAATACGATTGACGTATCAACATAGACAGTAAAAAAATATTTGAAGAAACACAAATTCCATCCATACAAGTTGGTAATGTTACACCAACTCACAGAAGATGACCCCGACCGAAGGATCGAATTCTGTGAAATTATGATGGAAAAGATAGCTGGGAACCGCAATTACATTAAAAATATTTGTTTTTCAGATTAAAGTACTTTTTTATAACGGAAACGTGAATACAAAGAATGTGCGGTGCTAGAGTGACACAAACCCCCATATATTTCGTGACCGTCACACACAGTTCCCACAGGAACTGAATGTGTGGGCAGGAATTCTGGGAAACCAAACTGTAGGTCTTCAATTTCAGGAAGAAAATTCGAACGGTAATTTATTTATTTAATTATTAATTATTTATTTATTTATTAAATACAAGAGTTGAAGTTAAACTATTCAACTCTTTTTAGCTAATTTGGAGGGTTAGTTGACAAATTACATTTAAGAGATATGTGAATACGTTAATACACACATATGTACATGATATATATATATATATATATATATATATATATATATATATATATATATATTTACATTTATATTGGATGGACTTCATGTGAAGATAAATTCTTGTGCAAATATTCGGTGGTTCAATTTGTAGAACCTGTCCAGTGAGTTCTTGAATGCATTGAGAGATGGAGTATAAGAAGCCGCACTTATGCTTGACATTTCGAATGCACATTGTGAAAAAACAAATCAACGAAATGGTATGAACAATTAGATGATTGGGAAGAGAATTGAACTATCTTTCTAACTTTGTTACCCAATGACTCATCTGTTTTTTTTTGCCGGCGGGCGCTGGATGGCAGGGGTCAGGGGCGTTTTGCGGTATGGGAGGTTGTGCACCTTTGTGCAGATGTCCTTCGATTATTCTCAAATTTTAAGTTTCCCAATTAATGTTGTTATATGTTTTCCATGATATTTGTATATGTTTTATATGTTCCATTCATGTTTACATTTCTACATTCACTTCACCTTTATAACTCAGTTTTAATGTTAATTGATATTTTGTCTTAATTATGCTAAGATTAGTAAGTTTGTTGAGTGGAAGACCATCACCTTGCGCCCAGCAAGAGATGAACTTCGCCATTTCAGTATACCATTTTAACTGTACTGAATAAAGATTATTATTATTATTATTATTATTAATTATGTGCCATATGACCCCCCACTATTTAAATTTTTTTTAAGTTCCCCCCATCCCGCGCGCAATCTATCGGGCAATCACAATATCTTTCATTTCTAAAAGTAGTATCGGTGATATCATACAATACCTTTTTTTACATTGTTCTACGTCGAACAAGGGGGGAACTATTAACAGCCGCATTGTATATTCACTCGATTGAATTCCTTTGGAAATGTGTTTCCCAAAAATATAGGGTTGTATGGGTTTATACCGGGTGGTTCCATCGAATATTCTGGAATATTATGTATTTTCATTTCCTATTCATAATTATACCGAATATAGCTTTTCCCATACAGGGGCAACAAAAACTCTGGATCACTTTTTTATCAGTTTTTCAAATCGAACACCCTGTAAATAAGGATTACTACCAGTATTGTCCACACTATGAGCTCGCAGAAAATATAGGGTTTGCCTACTTGATTTTCATCGGAAATGTATTTAATTCTCAAGGAAAGTATGAAAGAGTCATCATAACAACAATAACGATTTTTTTATACAGTGCCGGACAAAATAAGTAACCAAATGAACTCAAACAATTTGAAAAAGCGAAAATTCTCAGCAGATGTTCAAACAATCTCCCATTTTGAGTTATGTACAAATTAAGTCTATCTTCGAACTTCAATTAAAGTTGATCTTGAATAGAGTGAAAAACTTCTCTAATTCTATTCTTCATGTCTTCTAGTGTCGTTGGTTTCTCGCGGTAGACCGCTCCTTCAACATATCCCCAGAGATAGAAATCTAGAGCCGTGAGTTCTGGGGACATTGCTGGCCACTGAATGGGTCCGTTTTTACCTATACATTTATTTCTACGCCATCTGTTTACAAATATACTCACTTGATTTTGATCGTGGGGAGGCGCGCCATCATGATGGTAATATACCCAGACAACATTCAATATTCCTTTAATGATCATGGAATATTTTTTCTGGAATATTGGAATATTCTTCAACATGCTAGGGATATACATATCTTTGATAGAATATTCTCTGAATTACTCTATGGGAAAATGGAAATATTCAGAATTCCATTATATTACAGAATAGCATCAAATGTTCAGATCTTCATTTAAATTATTCCTGAATAAGATTGAGGAATATTCATAGAATATCCCAGGAATATTAGAGGGATAAACAAATTTTTTTTGGGAGTATCCTAAAATCATATTCCGTGAATATCCCCCGGATATTGAGAATGATCCAGGAGTACCTTAGTAATAATCCAGGAATACCTCGGGATATTTGCCTGCTACTACAGATTTCTATGAAAAAAACCCATATGGGTATCATTCTTAGGTTTTTATTCTATCATCCAAATAAGAATGTGAGACACAGATTATACCTGTATACTCCTGGCACATCCAGGAAAAAATAATACGTGTAAATATTTTTCAAACATTAATTTAAAGACCAACCAAAATAATCTTTTTCTGCCTTCATTTATTGCGGAAAATGAACCTTGTAAAATTTGATGAATCTATATTGAATGACTAAAATGCAATTTTGACAAATCTTATAAACAAGCTAGTGATAATATATTTCTTTGTAGTTTGAAATCATAGGGAATTCTCCAATGAAAAAATAAATGTATAAATGATTCTGAGATTTTATTACTTTCGGTCTAGGATTCTGAAATAATCGTATATCAAATATATTAAAATAAGTGGTTTATTTTCAAAGATTGGCGAAATATGCTGAATTGTCGTAATTTTTATCCACCTGTATCATCATAAGCGGCTTCTTCTGTCCTGACTGACTGACTGACATGTCATTTGACTTCCTCCAATCCAACAATCCTATTATTTAGTTAATAATAATCTGAAAAATTATAATTTTGGATAAGTGAACCTGCTATGTTTCAGTAAAACAGCCATTTTTATGATTCATATCTCCGAAACAAGACATAGAAACTAATTTAAACTTGCGCGCGTAACGTCTAGTGACTTGTACGACACTATCCCAAAACAATTTCAATATTGGCTGAGAGCCATTTTCCCATGTATTTGGTGCGAGGTTCTTTTTTTTCAAAAAATTCATAATCTCCTCCACATACAAATTTTGAATGGAATCGGACCATAATCACAAAACTCGTCCGCCATTTTGAACCTCTATCTTTAATTTATAATTTTGACAAAAAATTCATAATCTCGACCCCGAAAACACCCACATACCAATTTTGAATCGAATCGGACCATAATCATGAAATTCGTTCGCCATTTTGGAGCCGCCATCCTGAATTTATAAACTTTGACAAAAAATTCATAATCTCCGATCCGGAAAGCCCCCACATACCAATTTT
Source organism: Gonioctena quinquepunctata (assembly GCA_018342105.1). Classification (NCBI taxonomy): domain Eukaryota; kingdom Metazoa; phylum Arthropoda; class Insecta; order Coleoptera; family Chrysomelidae; genus Gonioctena; species Gonioctena quinquepunctata. The sequence goes on from JAFIRS010002533.1 coordinate 11,905, forward strand.
GAATCAAATCGGATCCATAATCACAAAACTCGTCCACCATTTTAGAGCCGCCATTTTGTTGTATTCGCTAACAAAAATTTATAATGCATTGTCACCGGAATTATGAACATCTACCAAATTTCAGCTCAATCGGATGTCGGCAAGTTCTCGAAAAATGGATTTCAAATTTTGAACCGGAAAGAATGGCAGAACGAGCGAATGACATACGAACGAAGCAAGTAAATACAAGCTTGTAAAAACAGGGAGAGACGCACCTGAGTCCAAAAACTTCGATTCCTGGAGCAATAGATTCTAAAATACTTGATGGCTGAATGATCTGTTGTGAGAAGTTTGCATACGTTTTGATTCAATTCAAGACCAATTTTCTTTGACCCGTTAATGATTCTTCGAAATTCTTTAGGCAGTTTCGTTTGATTTAATCAACACATCTGAGGCTGGGCTGGGTGCCAGGGTTCTCCTTGTGGTACACCGCTTTGTGACATAATAATATATTAGTCGGATATGTTGATAATATTGTCTATTGAAAGAAATAATGTGTGGAATGAATTTTCTGTAAAATAATGCCTGTTGAAAGCATTCTTGAAATGCACCTTCATGAATATTTGGGAAGTTGGTTCATGATATATTTAGGAAAATATGGGGAGCAGAAGCAACTTCTCAGCCCGCCGAAGTTCTGAAGCCAAACAGAATTGAATTGAACATGTGGTAATATTTAGCTGATACATTCAAAATAATGTTGCCGCTATTTGACGATAAAATGTGCCCAAGGCTGATGAACATATTACACAACATTTTTTTCTACAAAGCTATCAAACTGGCACCATATAATATTGAACAGATATCTAAGATGACTTTCCTTGTGAGCTTGAAATTGTATACATTGGCTAGTGAAGATGAAAAAAAAAATTCCCCATTCACAACTGGAGCATTTTGAAATATGAAGATCTTAGAGAACTCAGTCCTACTGCGGAACTGGTAACGAAATATTTGATAGCTTTCTGGACTTCTTTTTCTGTGACTTTGGGAGAACATCCTACATTGATAATTCTGTCTTGTAGGATGTCATGTTCTGACTGAAGTTCTATCAAGTGTATTCACAAAATTTGCAATACTGTCAGATGATGTCAAAATTCTTGTTGTAAACAAAATATAACCATCCAAACCCATATTTAAAGCGGATTCAATTGGAGCTATTTTATTTTTTCGTCGATGATCGAATTCGGAAACACGTGTAGTGTAGAGTTGCAGTTGATATTCGTTTTTATAACTGTGGAATTACACTGGTTATTTGCCTTGCTCAACGCTCTTGCAGCACATGTTCGGGCAGTTTTCGTTTTTTTTTCAAAGGTTCATCGTTTCAGGCTAGCATTTGAATTTGGATGCAGCGAATCGGTGATAATTTCTTTAAAGGCTTGAGCAGGATCGGATGACTGATGAATTTGGGTAATATGAATTATGAATCCTTTTGAGGTTTTGATTTTACTGTTGTGAACTCGGCAAAATATGGAGTCAACCTTTTTTAATTGAATATGTTCGAAATTGTAATTGTATTTTCGATAATTTGATGACTCAATGGTTTGATAAAATTATGACATTTTCTTCCATGATAATTTATAAACTTTTCTTCACAAGCTTTTATGAGGTATACTACAACTGTACATTCTACAGATAGATGGATATAACTGATACAATCAAGATGAAAAATTTCTAAAAATGCCAATTTGGAGAAAGGAAAAACATTATATTTCATCTCTGGCATTTGATCACACTTATTGGATGCATCTTCAAATATTCAATTTGTTTTCTAAATTTAAAACTTTTTTGAATTTGAATCATCTGCGCTCAAAGGTTAACTTAAGTCTCTATTTTCCATCGTTCAAGATGATCTCTTAGAGGTATTCATGTTGAAAAGGAAAACATTCTCAATCGAAAGTTGAATAGAAATATTTTTCTGTGAATTGAAAAATTCTCGATAAAAATGAAGTAATTTTTTGTGGAAATCAACTACTTTCCTGGCTAAAGTCACGCTAGACATTGAAGTACATCTGATATTTTGAAAGGGCCCTAACTAAAAAGGAAAAATCTGAAAGTGAAAATGTGCATTTTTATTCAGATAATTAATTGTATCTTGTAGAGAACGCAAATCATGAATTTCAAGACAAAATATTTTCCTTAATATTTTGTTTCAACCATAAAAAATTAAAAAAGCGTTTTTAAACAAACATCTTTCTCAAGTTTTTTATTTGTTATCAATATATATTATGACGATTAAAACAAAAAAATGTTTCAAGAAATAGTGCTGAAAATGTAAATTGGATATCATATAACAATAATAGCTTGCTTTCTGATATCTTGAAACAAACTTAACTTAATTATGTTGTTGCCTAAATAATTCATAATTAATAGATTTCAACAATGAAAATACCACAAGTTGATAATCTCATCAAGTATAGTTGTCAAAAGGTCCCCGAGAAGCGAAATAATTTTAAGAGCTTTTGTTTGAAAATTATCCGACTTGGAATGTAACGATAACTTAAAAAAAAATTTGATATTCAATAGGCTTATTTTATGACAAATCTGCGGAATTTTGTTTTGTCTAGATAATACAATTTTTTTTCAAATTTTTCAATTGATACTTAATAGTATAAATTTTTTTTTGCAACGGCCGGTTTCAAGGCAGGGTAACGGCACAGCGCTCATCGCGCGGAGCCTTATTTTCAACAATTAATGAAAAGTTTCAATAAAATAGATGAAGTTCCGGGATTCGTATTTTTAAAAAAATTTATTTTACTTTGAGAATCTTTATTTAAATTTCTCTAACGTTAAAAGTTAATATTAATCACTATAATATTTATCCATTTCGCAATAAACATTTGCGAAGTAACCTTGTAAAACGATTGTCCATCGGATATAATCCAACGTCCGTCGAGGCACTAGCCAGGAAAGTAGTTGGTTTTTTATGGATATTCGACCAACGTTTTTATTTTAAGGACCGGTATTTTCACCTCCGGTTATACTGAGAATAAATTAACCAATGGTTAGAATGTGCTTTTGCTTATTAATAAAAGTTAAATGAAAGCATATTCTGACCGTTGGTTGATTTATTCCTAGTATAACCGGAGGTGAAAATACCGGGCCTTGATAAATAATAGCTGGCTACCGATATGTTCCAGACTTCTGTCTCATATTTCGATTCTTTGTAAGCGAAAACCGTGAGAACGGCTGGACCGATTTGGCAACGGAAAGTTGCCCGGAAATTGGAAAATTCGAGTATATAAGGAATTTGCGGAAAGAAAAAGACTATTGAGTCATTTATTACCAAAGAGGATATTGCTCGGCGGTTACAATGTCGCGCCTATCAAGCAGAAGATCGCAGGAACTAAAAAAAAACAACGGCTCGTCCAATTTGGCTAATTGTTTTTTGAATGTTCGTAATACCCCGAATAAGGTTTTTAGGGACAGGATTTTTAGAAAATTTATTGGAAATTTCTATGTCCTGGAAAAGTTTTCAGGAATATATAATATATGTAATGAAAAATGAATGTCTAGTAAGGGGATAACGGGAAAATGGGAGTAAAGGGCAAACGGTATAAAGGGATAACGGAAAGCGGCAGAGTCAAAGGCATAACGTAGATGGAACGACACAAAAAAAAACATAGGAAAAAGAAATTCTACGCAGACGAGAGTTTTCAGGGAAAAAAAAGTTAGGGAACATAGAAATTTGGACAGGACAACGTCTGTCGGGTCAGCTAGTGTTTTCGATATGTGCTAACATAAGAGAGATCATAAGAAAAATATTTTAGTGTCTGGGCAGAATTTGGGGACGAGTTTTGTATGCCCTCTCTTCGGAACATTTTTCGTATGCAACCATATCAATGGAGTGACATCGTGGAATTACTCTTAAAATTAAGTATTTACACAGTAAAAAATAATATATTTTAGTGCTTCTCTAAATCTTGCTCTAATGCCTTGGCACAAAACTTTTTGATTTTTTTGTTTATGGTTCATTACTATCGAGTAACAGTTTCGAACTACAACCAACTTGAAGTTTAAACATTTTTCTATTAGAAAAAACATTATTGCTACGTTAGAAATACCTGGAACAAGACATCCTATTTTTCAGAATCTATTACTAATATATCCTATTAGAGAAGTGAAACAAATAATAATCCAATGAACAAGTATTTTAAAAAAAGTTTCTATTTATTTTAATAACTTACAAGGCATAGATAGGTACATATTACAATGAAATTTCTTTCATATATACCACAATTAAATTAATCAAAAACTTATATATCTTATTTGGGACGAATATTGGTGCCAAAACAAATCATTTCTCAATTTCGAAGGAAAAAATTAAAGACAAAAAACCTGCCAGGTGTGGGGTTTGAACCTCTACCTGTTAAGAACCGAAGGCTTAAAACTGGCGCCTTAGACCGCTTCGGCCAACTCAAGAGATATTAGGTGTCAAAAGTATTTCCAACTTTCTCGACATGTTTTTTGGGTAACTCCATAGTCTGAAATGAAAATATTATCAGGAAAATCTATTAAGGGCAAGAAGGGTGTAGAAAAGGCAAACTAATTAGATCGGGGGCGGATATAGTCCCAGAAACGTCAATCAAAAACTATTTAGAGAAATATCTTTTGAATTTTTACAATTTTTTTGATACGGCAAGTTACTGACTAATTGAATCATTCTTCTTTAGGAAATATAATTCGGTGAACGCAGTGACGTATCGGGGTGAACTAATTAGTTTGCCCTTTCTACACTTGTAAAGATTTTCCTGTTATATTTTCATTTTCAGACTTGGAAGGTTACTCAAAAAACATGTCAAAAACGTTTTCCTCACAAAAAATCACATTCATTCATATTTCCAACCTGTTACTACATTGGATGGTTGCTTTTTCCGAAAAGGTGCCATACAAAACTTTTGCCCGACAGCATAAGATTATTTTCATTTTAAAAACATATCAATCTGTAACTTGATTGGCCAGGTTTTCTGCAGCCAGCTCTCAGCCTTATAATAGTTGAGTTTTTTTTCAAATAAAGAAACACATGTTTAATGGTTTTTGATAATTCAACCCTAAAGGGGTTCAAAAGTGGGCTAAATTTTGTATAGGGGTACCGTTTGTTTTTAGTTGGGGTCATGAAAATTGGTCTTTGTTATAATTGAAGAAATAAGTGTTCCACTGTTTTGGAAATTAACCCCTGAGGGGTGAAAGGGAGGGGGGGTTCAATGGGGATTGGAAGTTAGTATGGGGATTCCGTTAGTTTTTAAGTTAGGGTCATGAAAACTGGTATTTGAGGTCTTTGTAACAAATAAAAAAATACATGTTTCACTGTTTTTGAAATTAACCCTGAAGGGGTGAGATGGGAGGTAAAAATTTGATAGGGGTTCCGTTAGTTTTAGTTGGGTCATAAAATTAGTGTTTTGGCTCTCTATTACAAAAAATAAACAAATCGTGTTTAACCTAATTTGAAAAAGGGTTACTGAATTTGTAATAGTCGTCACAGAGAATGACTTTCGCTGTCAAACCATTTATGTCATCCAAACGAGATAACGGGATAATGGGATAATGTGATAACGGGATAACAGGAAACGGGATAACGGGAAAGGGAAAGCCAAAGGGCATAAGCTAGATGAAACAACCCAAAAGAAAAACATAGGAAAAATACAAATTCTACGCAGACGGAGTCGTATTAGTCTTATATATTATTGAAAACCCTGTAATGAATACTAATCTGGGTTTGCAATATGCTTGCAATTTTCATCGCGGAGCAGCAATAAATAATACAATTCATTATTTTACTTGACCGGCCCCCCTAGTGGTCATGTAATGTGATCGAGATATCGACTGAAATATTCGTTTTGAGGTCCCCCTAGACGATTGAGACCATTTCCAGAGTGGAGTCTGTCTGTCGGTGTATGTGTGTGTGTGTGTGTCTCGAGCTGAAATTTGGTATGAAGATACAGTTTCTGCTCCGAATGCACTATTAAAAAATTACAGAAATCATAGAGCACGGAACTTGACTTGCAATATGTCATTTGAAAGCCCTTGAAAAACTGTATCTGGAAAAGTCAAAATTATTTCTCCAACTGACATCTGTCAAAAATTAAGGAATGGCAAAGTTCAAAACTCTGTTATTTAACACTTCCAAATATATCCGGAGGATTAGAACCCGTTTTCCCGTTATCTCGTCATCCCGTCATCCCGTTTACTTGTTATCCCGTTTTCCCGTTAGTCCGTTATCCTGTTTTCCTGTTTTACCGTTATCCCATTTTCCCGTTTTCCTGTTATCCCGTTTTCGCCCCATCCTTTTCCCATTATCCCGTTTTCTCCTCATCCCGTTGTCACGTTGTCCCGTTATCCCATTTTTATGTTTTCCCGTTATCCCGTTTTATATATGAATATATACAGGGTGTTACAATAAGTGCGAAAGTTTTAAGGGGGTGGTTCAAAAATTTAAGAGGGGCTTTCATGTAAACAAAAGCTCTTAGGTCTTTCCTTGAAAAGTTACACGCTTTTTTTTCTTGAAATTGCTGAAGAGTTGAAGAACTGGAATTTGTGGCCATGTTCTACCAATAAAAAGGCTACCTATGAATATTTTTTCAATTTTGTTGTGATCTTCTAAAGGGGTGAAACCCCCGTAGTCCATTTTTTACCAGAACTTTTTAACGAAACAAAATTTCTGAATTAAAAAATATGTGTTGAAAACAACGATTCGTTGCAAAACTTTTAACTCTTGTGTTGTGTCCGTTAGAGCAATAGTTTCCTGATAAAATAATAAAATACAACATTGTGCATGAACGGATCTTCTGTACATAGAATCGAAAAAATCTAGTAGGTGGCTGTCACGTTTTGTTTGCAAAACTTGTGACTTCAATCGTAGATTTTGAAATTATTTTGCTTGTTTGAACTCTCAATGTAGGCATGTACCAGGACCATATCAGTTTTAATAGAATATCAAATTAAAAATACAAACGAAACAAAATTATGTGTATTACAAGAAAGAAAAAGGCAACACGATCAAACGGAACGGAGTTATAAAAACTGCTCGAAATGACCACCTCCAATCATTAGACAGGAATCAAGTCTTCGTCTCATAGACTGGCGCAAACGTTGAAATATTCTTGGTGTGTTTTGGAATCATTCACACACTCAATAGGAGTCGTATAAACCAAGGACTTCAGGTGACCCCAGATGCAGAAGTCCAAGGGGTTCAAGTCTGGAGATCTGGGAGGCCAAGGTTGAGGTCCTGCTCTGCTTGGATACACGTCGTCCAAGTACTGACGAGCAGTTATGCCGAAATAGATAGGCGCACCATCGTGCATAAACCACATTCGTGGTCGAATAGCTAGTGGAACATTTTCAAGTAAAATGAGAAGCTGCTCCTGGAGAAAATTTGTATGGATTGCATCAGTTAGCCTCAACGGCAGGAAAAACGGTCCAATAATATATTTTCGCCCATAATTCCGACCCACACGTTAAGTGAAAATTCATATCGATACCAACCTTCTTGAATTGCATGTGGGTTATCTTCGGTTCATAGATGATTGTTATGGAAATTTGTAATCCCTTGCTTCGAAAAGTTGGATTCGTTTTCTAGAAATTGAGCATTTTGGGTAATCATTTGAACACTCCGTTGAAAAAAGCCTACTCGATGGAGAAAATTTCGCGGCAAAAGTGCCTGGACTTGTTGAATATGGTAAGGATATAATTGGTGATCCTTTAAAATTTTCCAGATTAGATTATTGCTAACATTAAGTGTGTTAGTAATTTGTCTTGTACTTAATTCTTCCAGTGCCACCGTTCTTATTACGCGTGGTCGACCACAATCAGTTGTTCGTTTTTGAAAAGTCCCTCTTTCACAGAGACGTTGCTGAAGATGTGCAAAAATTGTGTGATGAGGTATCACGCGCTGAGGATACATCTCTGCATTGAGCCGTCTAGCTTCCAAATAATTTCCATTGGCACGACCATACATAAAATGCATATTGGCCATTTCAGCATAGGTGTAATTATTCATATTGCAGATTCAAAAGACACAATTGAACTTTCAACTACCACATAGAAATCAAAGCGACTTGACAGCCACCTACTAGATTTTTTCGATTTTAAAATACTACGATTGAAGTTACAAGTTGTGCAAACAAAACGTGACAGCTACCTCCTTGATTTTTTCGATTCCATTTTCAGAAGATCCGTTCATGCACAATGTTGTATTCAATTTTCTCAGAAGGGAACTGTTGCTTTTACGGACACAACACAGGAGTTAAAAAAGTTTTGAATGAATCGTTCTTTACACATTCTTTTACATTGAGAAATATTGGTTCGTTGAACAGTTCTGGTGAAAAATGGAATAGGGGTTGCATGTTTCACCCTTTCAAAAGATCATAACAAAATAAAAAAAAAGTCATGGTAATTTTTTATTATCGATGAAAGAAAATTGTATTTCGTGCATAAAATAATTTTTAATTAAAAGTTATATTGATAGAAAAAAGTTACTGAAAAGTTTTATTTTTGAGAAAGAAAATTAACATATTTTGAAAAGTGAGGTTACTTGCTGGTCAGGTGTACAAGAAGCCAAAAAGACCACCTGACGAGTAAGTAACCTCACTTTTTAAAATATGTCAATTTTCTTTCTCAAAAATAAAACTTTTCAGTAACTTTTTTCTATCAATAGTACTTACTTTCGGCCAAAAAGCTTTGCTACATTGAATAAATTATTTTATGCACGAAATACAATTTTCTTTCATCGATTATATCGATACGTGCACACAGTCGAACTTTTCATTAGATTTTTTATTGGTAGAACATGCCCACAAAATGCCATTTCTTCAACTCTTCAGAAATATCAAGAAGAAAAAAACATTTTTTTTTCTAATTTTTGGAAGCGTGTAACTTTTTTCAAGAAAAGGCCTAAGAGCTTTCGTTTACATGAAAGACCCCCTTTAATTTTCAACAAGGAATCACCTCCTAAAAACTTGAGGTGAATTAGTGACTGGCATATTGTATACTGGCTGATTCTATTTGGGGTTGCAGTCAGGTATAGGGCTGATTAGGAAAACTCTTTGGAATCCGTCAAGCTTTCGGCAATCCTTATTGCCTTCCTCAGGACGACTACAATGGTATGGATTTTAAAATTTACTAACGTGAATTGATGTAAAATAAGCACATTAAATGAACAGAAATTCATGAAAGACGAAACAAATTTTGACAATGACAACTTCTTTTATAATCAATTCAGAATCAAGGCGAAAAATTTTGATCACAGGGTGATATATCTTTTTTTCTATTAATTTCTATCAAGTAAATATAGATTTGCGTAAGATTGTTTAAATCAGTTCTTTTATTCATTGATTCCTTATCATTTTTCATGTGAAATATTCTTTTGTTTTCATTGGTCTCGTTATCTATAATTTCTGTATTATCATAGTCCATCCGATAATCTCTCCGATTCACATGTTCAGAAAGAGCACATGAATTAACATTACGTTTACAGTCGCTCTTATGGGATATGATACGACTGTTAGGGTTTCTGAATGTTTGACCGACATACGTTTTAGAACAGTCTCTACAAGGTATTATATAAACAACATTAGATTTTTGTTTATTTTAAATCGAACTTTTCACTTTTGTGTGTAATTTTGGGTAAATATTTAGTTACATCACTCATGCACTCCGAATATAGGGAAAACACTTTTCTTACGTGTTTTTGCCTCCTGAACACGAATCCGGAAGAAAAATGCGGCGGTCTCATACCGTTTCAGAGTTACATCGCTTTTTCCGAAATAAATTTCAAGCACCGTTTTCTCGCACAAAACTCACTCAAAATGCCTCCTTCTTTTTACCATCATAAACAACACACCCTAAATCACTTATTTTCGGCACAACTTTGCACAAAATATCGTCGTTTTTATCGAAAAGGTCCTCCTTCTTACACAGTCCGATTCATTTATTACCAACATGAAAAATTAAAAAAGTTAATAAATGTCATCTGTCAAAGAAATTCATTTGCAACTGTGTAAGAAGGAGGATTTTTCGATAAAACGACGATATTTGTGCAAAGTTTGCCAAAATAAGTGATTTAGGTGTATTGTTATGCTGGTAAAAGAAGGAGGCATTTGAGTGAGTTTTGTGCAGAAAAGGTGCTTGAAATTTATTCGAAAAAGATGTAACTCTGAAACGGTATGAGACCGCCGCATTTTCTTCCAGATTCGTGTTCAGGAGGCAAAAACACGTAAGAAAAGTATTTTCCCCATATTCGGAGTGCATGAGTGATGTAACTAAATATTTACCTAATTTTGATATGGTTTTGAAATTTTTCTTCGCGATTTTGATATTTTAATTTCTCAATACATTTATTAGTTTTGGAGTGAGTTCGTGGACATGGGAAAGAGATAAATATAGATGTTCCCATTTCTTCTGTTCTGGAATTTTGTTCGGATATTGAAGGGATTAACGAGTTTATTTGGTTAAAAAGTAATTTATTGATGAGATTTTTTAGATAGGAATTTTCTCGTAATATTTTCTGAAATTCGATTAGATATTTTTGTCGTAAATTGATATGAGTGATTCTTTCGATTCTAGTTTTCATAGCTATTATCAAATTGATTTTCATTTTTTGTGGATGTTATTACTAGTAGTTGATAAGTCCATTACTACATATTAGTTTTCTGTACCATTTTGTAATAATGGTATTTTCTTCGGTTCTGAGTAGACCCATATCTAAGAATGGCATACTGTTTTGTATTTCTTCTTCTGCAGTGAATTGGATATTGCTGTTAAGAATTGAAGATGGATAGAATCTCTTCAATACTATCATGAGGTACAGATAAAATCAAATCATCCATAAAACGATTGACACAAGGAATGTTAAAGTTCACTTGAGAAACACAATTATCGAGTAAATCATCCATAACATAGTTAGCCAAAATAGGGGGGACAGTCACTGGATATTTACATTTCTGAATCCATAGTTGGAACCCAAGTAATATATCTTCTTGTGCTTTTGTTCAATAACTGAGTAAACTTTTGTATTTTCAGAAGTGTTTTAGATTCGAGTTTTCAATCTTTTGATACCTTCATGAATTTCTATAGTTGAATCGAACTCGGAAGAAACCAGTTTTATATACTTCCTTCTTTTGGTTTGAGTCTGATTACAGATTACGTTCGGGGGTATTCGAAACATTCTCCAACTTTTGATCGTAGAGTTTAAGGTCTTGACAAAAATAGGAATGCTATTTCTCGTTAGCTTGATTGACGGCAATTTCAGAATCGATAAATGAATTCTGAAATCTACCTCTCCGACTGGCCGCACCTACGGGATGAAGAACTACTGTTGGGCCAACTTTTTGGTTCACATATCCGATACGCGGCGCATATGTGTTTTAAGAGACCGATAACACTCAGGATATACTTCTTTGTAGTAACATGCGTGTATTCATGAAAAACTGACTCTTAGAATTCTCAAAGTTGAATAATATTTGGATTTCACTCTGTTGAATTGAATACAGGAACTCTAGTAGCCTCGAGTGAGAGAATATTAACTCTGATTACAACACAATATGAAAATATTAATTTGTTTACAAGCATCAAGGTCAATAGATTATCAACGAATCTGTTTGCGGTTGAGAAAATGATTAATCAAAGCAGTATATGAGTAGCCATTACAAAATGTTCATTTCTCTACTATTACTATCAGTTTCGACATTTTTCAACGTAATCGATGCTAGCAAGTGTAATCCTTATTACCTAAGAGATGCAATGGTGGAAATCAACACGAAAGAAAATTTTCAGTACTACCCTTGGGTGAACTACAAACCGATAGAGGGCACAGTGAAGTATATGAAATTAAGAGACCAGCGAGTACCGGAGTTATGTAAATACTTCTTACCAGCCAATGTCAAGGAGGTGATTTTTTATAACATACAACTGGACTATATCGAACCAGGATTCTTCTACAGTGATACTTTGGAACAAGTGACGATTCAGTTGAATAATTTGAGGCATATCATACGAGGTGTTTTCAGTGATACAAATATAAAAAGTTTGGTGCTCAGTGAAAACAATATCCAAACGATTGACGCAGGATCCTTCGAAAATATGGCCAAGCTAGAAGCTATAGCTTTGGACTACAACAACATCATGAAGTTTGACCCGAATTGGTTCAACGGCGCGAGAGTTTTATATGAAATATCTTTCAACCACAACAATCTAACAGAGCTACCCGAGGAAACTACGAGGAATATGGTAGAATCCGTGGATACGATATTTTTCTCCAAAATTCTGGGTTGTATAAACTTCGACAATAATGAAATCAGACATATACATCCGGATGCTTTCAAGAATCTCAGAAAATTTGGAACTATAAGTTTAAACAACAACCGTTTGTTGGAGTTATCGGAGGACGTATTCAAGAGATTTGATTTTTTATTCAGTTTGTATATGAATACAAATGATTTCATTTGTTTGAAAAATGAGACTATAAGGAGTTTCCATGGAATTAAGAGGTTGTTTTTGGGAGAGAACAGAATCAATAAGGATTGTGTCAAAAGGATAAGAGAAAATTTCGATAACAAAAATGATTTGGCCTATTTTTGATATTGTTCAACTTTAATATTTGGTAAAATGATGACACACAAAGGAATTGGGCTTGTTCTTGAATGATTTAAGGATATTTTCCGAGATAATCGACATTTGAAATGAGCTGTTTGCTCACTAAGTCATATTTCATAAATTTTTCTGTAACTTGATACTCTTTCAGTCAGTAAATATATATTTTCGACAACACTATATTATTCTTATTATCTGCTCTTAGTCTGATCAACAACTTCAAAATGGTGTTAATTATTGATAAAGCTCCTAAAAATATGAGCGATAGCTCATTGGATTCGGAAAGACGTGTAGAAAAATATTTTCCGATGATTTTACAGTACATAAAAAATTGCAACTATTATTAACAAATTAGGAGAGAAAAAAAATTATTTAGTTTTTCGCTAATAATTCAAAAAACTATTGATTATTGAGAAATTTGAAAAAAAAATTCTTAAAGCGGAGGAAATTTCCAATAAAAAAGTTTAATTTCCCGGAACTCTATCTGTATTATGTATAATTTTAATTTAACGCCGAAAAAATTGGGCTACACGTGGCATGGGCGCACTGCCACTGAAAACCGTATACCACATGAAATATTATTTTATAGTATTGAATATCAATTTAAACATCTGAAAAAATTATGCTGTCATCTAAACACTTGAAAGAATAAAGTTCGTTGGACAAAAAATCTTAAGTTGATTTTTCAAATAGTTATATAATTGACTTATACATTTTTTGCTTCTTGGAGCCTCTCTTATATATATATATATATATATAAATATATATATATATATATATATATATATATATATATATATATATATATATATATATATATATATATACTTAAGAAGATCACGTGAATAATTGTTTAAAGTTAAAAATGAAACAAAATACTGAAAAAAAAAATTAATCATTCATAACACTTTTTAATATTACACGATACTGAAGTTTGTTACATATGGCTGTTTCTGTAGAGGAAAGTGACCAAATATGGAATACCGTTTTGATTTTCAGGCATAACTTTCACAAATTTTATAAATAAAATACTTTTTGTGGTAATTATTAACAATCATATATTTGCACTTAAGTTTGTAACAATTTTAGATTATTTTGTTCAATTTGAGGTGAGAAAAATTTTCAAAAACTAAATAACGATAAAGGTACCTATATATGGAATAGGTACCCCAAATATGGAATACTATAATCACTATGAAAAATTAACCTTAACTTATAAGAGACTCTTTGAAAACTTTGGTATAATAAAGAAATGAACACAAATTACTTACAAAAATCGCAAATCCAGGTATCAAACTCTCCATCGTCAAAATGTAGTCTACCAAAAGATTTTCAAGGGTTGTCCCTAAGACAGTTTTCCTTCCGAGTGTAGTAGCTGCGGCTTCTTCTGGAGAAAATTCGTTTTTCTGACATAAACGAAACAAGGTAAATCTTGGCACATCGAAGTGTTTTGCAGCTTTCAAATAACCCATTTTTTTTTCTCGTACTAATTTTATAGCTTCTGCCATATGCTCTGAATTCCATTCTTTTCGCTTCGTTTTCCAATTGACGCCCGCCATTCTGATAAAACCTGAAAAAAAATATAATTAACAAAGTCATTGAGTCAGCTGATACGTCACAGTGTCCAATTATGGAATAGTCCATAATTGGACACTGTGATCCGTCCATATTTGGATTTTCCAACTATTTCCAACTATTTCAAACTGATATTCACATATTTATATTTCAGAAAGTAATACTATCTAATACCGCTAAAACATACTAAAGAACATCTAAAGGGTCTCTAAAAGTTATAAAAACAATACTGTGTGCACTTTCTGTACGAAAAATAATTATTTCTTACGTACCTTAGAAAGTTATGCGGCAGCGATGAAACAAAAACTGTCACTACGACGAAAGGGCTGGCTCGACTGACATGCTACAACTTGTACGCGTAAATGGGAGTAGAAAGAGACAGAAAATCACTGTTTATTGCGTGTGTGAGTTTGCATTTGAGAAAAATGGGGGTATTCCATATTATGGATACTATTCCATATTTGGTCACTTTCCTCTAATGTCAATAACTTTTAGAAAAAAAATTATGTTAGTCAGAATTTGTTAACTTACAACAAATTGTTAAATCAATAAACAATAAAATTATTGATAATTGAGAAATGCCAATTATGATTAAAAAAGAAAAAATAACTAATTATTTGAAGAATAAAAAAATATTTTCAAGATTTTTTTCAATTCATTATTTTGACATGACAACAAAATGGTAAACAACAATTTTTTCTACATAGTAAACATGTCTATTTGTTTATAAATAATTTATTAACGAATGACGTAAAAAAAATTACCCAGCATTTCTCAATGACATTGTTAGATGCGAAAACGGCAATAACATAACATTTGTTGAATATTTCATCAATTTTTAACTTTACACAATTTTAATAAACTAAATAAAAAACTTTTATAAACTTTCATCACGTGATCTTCTCAAATATATATATATATATATATATATATATATATATATATATATATATATATATATATATATATATATATATATATAAGAAAGGCTCCAAGAAGTAAAAAAATTCAATTATTTAAACTTTTATGTCGCCATTTGTAAAACGTAGGTCGGAAAAAACTTGTTAGTTCAAATGTATAACTTTTTGAAAAATCAACATTAGAATTTTTTTCCAACGGAACTTTATTCTTTCAAGTGTTTGATGACAATAATTTTTCAAATGTTTAAATTTATATTTAATACTATAAAAAAATCATGTGGTATACTGTTAAAATTATAAATAATAGAGATGCAGTTCTTTTTTTATTGGAAATTTCCTCCTCTTTAAAAATCTTTGTATCAAATTCCTTGATTATCAAAAGTTTTTCAATTATTAGCGAAAAGCTAAAAGCATTTTTTTCCTCTTAATTTGTTAATAATAATTGCGATTTTTTATGTGCTGTAAAATCAACGAAACGCATTTTTCTACACATCATTCCGAATCCAATGAGCTATCGCTCATATTTTTAGGAGCTTTATCAATAATTAACACCATTTTGAGCTTGTTGATTAGACTATCTCCTTATAATAAAATATAACATTTGTATCACACGCATGGTGATTGATGTCGTTTCTAGTTTTTCAATACTTTTGAATTGCTGGAAATGTTGCTTTTATGATGCAAATATTTTTTTCGATTCATACTTCAGGGTAATAAATGGTGAGACAAGCTATTGGTCACAATATTTCTATACTTTCCACTGTTTTTCCATTTCAACTCGTTCGAAAATATGCAGCGTAATTTTCTACTAATGATAGATGGAAGGTTTGTCAAACGGAAAATAAGTTGCATATTTGAAAGCTATGCCCAGCAGTGGAAACTTATCGAAAAATAAAAAAGATGGTGCGGCCAGTCGGAAATGTAGATTTTAGAATTTATCCATTGATGCTGAAATTATCATCAATGAAGTGGTCATGTCATGGGATACATTTTTCATTGAAATAAACTCCATTTCCGAATGAACCTCAAACACTACAAATCAAACGTCGTGGGTTTTGATTCTCCGGAAACATACGTGACATCTCTATGTAATCTAACTCAAATCAAAAGAAAAGAGTATAACAACTTTCTTTTCGGTTTGCTTCAAATCTAAAATTCCATAACACTTGTATGTAGACAATACTTACTTTGGTTTCATACTACTCAGAAAAATATCTTATAATTTGTATATACAGGGTGTAATCTAACCTCTTGCACACTCGTGAATGACGAGTATATAATGCCATTTTATAAGGAATTGCGGTGGTTAAAAATCTAAAAAAAATATAATTGAAAACATGGTTTGTTCTCTGGAAAATTCGACAAAATTTCTGGTAGCGCCACCCGCCTAATTTTAGGTGACCTGCTTGGAAGAAAACTTTGGCAATTACCGAATGCAATGAACATTTCACTCGACATTTGAATAATGTAGAATGTTGAACTGATTGTGTGGTAAATGTACACACTGCAGGCTGCCTGAGATATATATATATATATATATATATATATATATATATATATATTCAATTTCAAGGGAAAAAAACCTTTTATATTCAAACTGGTGATAAATTCAAAATAAGAAACAAACGATACAAACACTATTGAGAATGGGAATCATTCGCAATTGAACATTATTTTGAAAAATAATATCACGACCATTCTTGTGATTCCGACATTCCGAACACGTGAGTTGGACACTGTTGACAAGCAAGATTATTGCATGCACGGTTTACAAATCTGTCTACGATCGAAAGTTTGTTAGATTCTACTAGTGTTTTCTAATTAGCAACCAATCAGAATACAGTGTGCGATGGGCACGAGAAAAAATTTGAACATTTTTGTCTGTCTTTCAAAGAATTTCCCATTCTATCAAAAAATAATTTATATTATATTAATATTTCTCGTACAAAAAACGCCCGCACAGTGATTGGCGACTCCAGAATTAATCCAATCAGAATTGAAATTTACTACTCCATTCATAAATGCGGAGAGTGCTTCATCCTGTCTCCTAGTCTTCAAAATACGCACGGAACAGCTCGGTGTTCAGTTTCGAGAGCCAGTAAAAGACAAAGACAATATTGTTCAAATTTATTCTCGTGCACATCGCGTACTGTTTTCTGATTGGTTGTTAATTAGGAAACATTTGTTACTTGTTTTCTTCACTTTGAAATTGAATATCTATCTCAGATAGCCTGCAATGTGAACATTCACCACACAATCAGTTCAACATTCTACATTATTCAAATGTCGAGTGAAATGTTTATTGCATTAGGTCATTGCCAAAGTTTTTTTCTGAGCAGGTTACCTGAAATTAGGTGGCGGCGCAACCGTAAATTCTGTGGAATTTTCCAAACAACCAAACTTGTTTTCAATTTTTTTTTTGTGATTTCTAACCACAGTAATTCGTTATAAAATACACACGTCATTCACGGGTGTGCAAGAGGTCAGATTACACCCTGTATATAAAATATATATATATATATATATATATATATATATGTATATATATATATATATATATATATATCTTTATATATATATATATATATTTTTATATATATAATTCTACTGTACGTGTGTTGTCACTGAACTCCTCCTAAACGGCTGGACCGATTTGAATGAATTTTTGTGTATGCGTTTGGGTGGCGCCCTGGATGGTTTAGATTCACAAATCATCCCCCTAAATGTCGAAGGTGGTCCACCCCTTAATTTATTTTTATTTTTTAGACAACATTTTTTATTTTTATTTTTTTATGATACAGCATTTAAAAATACATACAACCCTAGATTTTCACCCTTCTACGATCAACCCCTATTTTTTTGGCAAATTTTTATTTTTATTTGTCATGATTGAATTGAAAAATTCATATTACTTTTAATTTTCACCCTTCTACGATCAACCCATATTTTTTATTTTTTTTTTCTAACAGGAAAATGGGATAACGGGAATAACGGGATATCGAAAAAACGGGATAACGGGATGACAGGATAAGGGAATAACGGGAAAACAGAATAACGGGATAAATAGAAAACGGGATAACAGGAAAACGGGATAACGGGAGAACGGGAATAACGGGATAACGAAAAAACGGAATAAAGGGATGACAGGATAAGGGGAAAACGGGATAACGGGATAAAGAAAAAATGGGATAACAGAAAAACGTAATAAGTAATTATTCTTTTTTTGTGAGATTTTTCCTTTTAAAACTTATAACCGGCATAACATAACATAACAATATATATATATATATATTTATATATATATATATATATTTTATATATATATATATATATATATATATAAATAAACAATTCCGAACGAGAGATATTCCTAAAAGGCACAACTGGGAGAAATAAGTTATCAACAATTTTCACTTACCTGGTATAGAAGAGAAATCCATAAGAGAATGCACGTAAGCTGTCATTGCAATTCCAACAGTACGTCCACGGGGCTGGAAACATCACAGTAAAAGGAGCAACAAGGTATTCTAATCACCGAACTCACCAAAGTGCAACTTTTCGTATATTTATCCAATAAATTTGAGTGTCCGATCCACTGTTTACATTGTTTTGGCTGAACATTCATCAAAATTCCATGCTAAAGGACTGACCATAATATTAAATATTCTTCCTATTAATAATCATCACTTATATTCATATTGCACCATTTCATATTATCGTTTCTTTTTAGTGTAAGGTATTCATCGCAGAATATGGCGGTTTCAAGGGTTTTTATCTGAATAAAAACAAACAATTGTTTATTTTCTGCAATCCGTGTTTTTCTAACCAAACTTTTTCCCCACTGAACAGCATTTCATATCGAATCGTTAGTGCCAAGTCGGCAATACAGATCACAGAATCGACTTCTGAGAAGGAGCTGACTCATGTTCATAAGCGTACCTGACTGAAATGGGATAAAGTAATAAGAGATTTTAAAAAGAGAATGGAGTTTTCATTTGTCATGATAGGGATTCAGAATTAAAATCTGTGAAATAAATTCACGAAAATATATATAAATTTGAAATCAATAACCAACCCATCATAACAATATATATATATATATATATATATATATATATATATATATATATATATATATATATATATATATATATATATATATATATAATATATATATATATATATATATATATATATATATATATATATATATATATATATATATATATGCGTATATATTTATGTTTCCTTTGTTACTATTCTGATTATTTTGTAGTGAGCGTCTTTTATAGAACTATTAGTATCCACGCTTAATATTAATTTTTAAAATGATGATACTTGATTTTCTGTGGGTTTTTCTTCCCCCATTTTTGTGTGCATAATTGTGGTTCTCATCTTTATAATGAAAATGAATCTCGATTCTTTGTAAGCGCAAAACGTAGTGGGCTAAAGTAGGGAAGTTGCCCGGAAATTGGAAAATCAAGTATATGAGAAAATTGGCGAAGAAAAAGCCTATCGAGTCATCCATTACCAAAGAGAAATTAGCTGAGCGGATACACTGTCGTCTATCAAGCAGAAGGTCATAGGAACGAATCCCGGTCAAGGTACCATTTTTTTTATTTCATAAAAACAACGGCCGGACTGGTTTGGCTAATTGTTTTTTAGATGTTCGTTATACTTCAAATAAGATTTTTAGAAAAATAATGGATTTTTGGAAAAATTATTGGAAATTTCTTTGTCTTGGAATTTCAGGAATATATAATCTATATAATAAGAATGAATATCGATTCTTTGTAAGCACAAAACGTGAGAACGGCTGGACCGATTTGGCTAAGATTTTTAGGGAGAAGAAAGGATGTTTGGAGAAGTTATTGGAAATTTCTTTGTCCTGGAAA
The DNA here is from genome assembly GCA_018342105.1 of Gonioctena quinquepunctata. Classification (NCBI taxonomy): domain Eukaryota; kingdom Metazoa; phylum Arthropoda; class Insecta; order Coleoptera; family Chrysomelidae; genus Gonioctena; species Gonioctena quinquepunctata. The sequence continues at coordinate 31,913 of JAFIRS010002533.1, forward strand.
AATTTTCAGGGATATTCTAATATATAATAAAAATGAATGTCTGTTTGTGTTGATAAGCTCATAACTTGAGAACGACTGGATTGATTTGGCTAATTTATTTCGGGAAAACGGGAAAATGGGATAACGGGATAATGGGAAAACGGGATAATGGGAAAACTGGATAATGAGAAAACGGGATAACAGAAAAACGGGAAAAAAAGGATAACTGAATAACGGAAAAACAGGATAACCGTAAAACGATAAAAACAGGATAACGAAAAAGATATAACGGGATATTTAAGGAAAAAGGGTAAACGGGATAACGAAAAAACAGGATAACGGAGTAAGGAAAAAACGGGATAACTGGAAAATGGGATAACTAGAAAACAGGATAACCGTAAAACGGGATAACTCGGTAACAGGATAACGAGAAAATGACCTAAAGGGAAAACGAGATAACGGAAAGCGAGCAGAGTCAAAGGCATAACCTAGATAGAACAAAACAAACAAAAAATAGGAAAAAATAAATTCTACGAGGACGAGAGTTTTTAAGACAAATAGAAATTTGGACAGGGCAACGTCTGTCGGGTCAGCTAGTAGATGAATATATTTCTTGATATACATTCGATTAACAATATAAGACTGACTGTACCGATGGCTTCACTGTCTGCACTATTATCAGATGGTGACAATAGATCAACATGGAAATGAACATGTTTGCCTGTATGAACTGAATATGTGAAGAAGGGGCTGAATTATATATCCTTTACATTCCTTTATCAATATACTAGGTATATTATCAAGACTGGAACTTTTTGTCGATAAGTTCTGAAATCGGTTGCTCAGGAAACAACATATTGTTAGTGAAATCTCGGACGAACAGAGGATTCTCATTTGCAAGAAGATCATAGGCATACACACTCTTGGAAGAAATGAAGATTGACCATTATCAGATGACTTGCCTTCGAAAAACACAAAATGAGGTGGAGTGTCGCAGTTGTCGCAATTCTTTTGAATCAACTGTCAGGAGTTCTCATCGAGAAAAATATTGATATTGATGATGCTCTCCATATACTTTCCATTTTTTATGTGCTTTCCTTTTTTTTTATGCATCGAGTGGTGTCAGTTTCAAAATAATTGAGATACTATTTTCCAATCATGGGTGACGATACATTATATTATCATGATTTCGATTGCTTCATTAGCCTTTTTTCCGCCATGCAATCATGTCAGTTTATCCAATTAGATTCAGAATTAACGTGATCATGATTGGCTTCATTGAAGTTGAACTCTCATATGCATTAGGAGCATACTCGCCTCACGAAGCTCGGGAGATACTTTGAGCTTTGCTCACGAAACAGCAATGCAATATTTCATTGAGATGAATCTTGGGAGAACCCGAAAAAGCAAATCGTAGATAAAATAAATAAAATAATAAACTGTTTCAGTTGAACAAAAATGTTGCTACCTTTCGGTTGTCATTCCATTCACTTCTCAGACTCCACTTAGAAATCAAAAATTTTGTTAATGTTGATCACTTGAACCAGTTAGTAGAAAATTGGGAGTATACCAGGTGTCTAAGTATTCTTAAGACAAGCCATGGGTTCCAGAGTTCTGGGGGGATGGGATCGAAACTTGGCAGGGGTATTGGATTCAAGAATTGGATTTTTTTTCAATATTTCATACTCTCCTATCATTTTTGGTTTCACCGAAAACGACCCCAACTTGGTAATATCTAATGGAACACCCTGTATATTTTTACTATTTTGGATTATAGGGATGATTCTGAAGACGATCACACAGTTTTGAGACGAAAAATGGGTACATTTTATTTTATGGAAGCATTTTTATTTTTGCATCTAGAATGCGTTGGACCCACTTCAACCAATCTGATGGATATGAATGATGAGCAAAAAAAAATATATGTTTTATCCGCTTAGTTGAGTAACTATCGCGGTTTGATATTTCCAAAACCACTTATTGTGAAAAGTCAATTTGTTCAAAAGACAACATCTTTTATACGTACATTCTAATTGTTATGACGAATCCATTGAATGGTTTTGAAACAAAAATCGGATGGATTACAATCCTAATACACTAATTGTTCGTCGAAAAATTATGAGGAAAGATAAATCTCCACTGATTTCTAATAAATTTCTCAATATTTTTATATATATATATGTATATATATATATATATATATATTATATTTATATATATATATATATATATATATATATATATATATATATATATATATATATATATATATATATATATATATATATATATATATATATATATATATATATATATATTATATATATATATATATATATATATATATATATATATATATATATATATATATATATATATATATATATATATATATATATATATATATATATATTTATATATATATATATATTTCTTGTCAAATTTTCATAACTTTAGTTTAATACGCTTTTTGTCAATCTCAAAAATATTAAACATAAAAACTGTATCTTGACACAAATTTTCATAACTTTAGTTTCATTTCCAAGGCACTCTATGGTTTTTTTTCTTTGTCAAAAACGGCAAAAATTTATTAGGCATGTTTTTTTTCCAAATTTGACTACACCACTGGATTCGTAGTCGTTATAAATGAAAACCATCAGAATTTCATAAAAAAATATTGGTTAACAACGAAGTTACAACAACTTTAATTTTGGAAACAAAGTATTTGATTATAATTTTTATTTAGATTGCAGACATATTTGAAATCTGGCAACACTGCCGATACAAAGTAGAGCACAAGTGAATTTGTACAGCGAAAATCCGAAGTCAATAGCTCATTTCGTTCAACAGTTATAACTACTGAAAGTATGGTAATGTGAGCGATTTGTGGTGTACTAAATCACAGCCTACTATTGATTTAGTACAATACCTATGCCCAATGTATTAGTTCAGATTTCCTCAAATTATTGATACCTTCTCTAAAAGCTTGTTTCAGTTGAGTTTTGTAGGATAAAAAAGGAATATTTTTTTGTCCTGCTTTCTGTTTTATTATTGAATAAATAATTTTGATACTTTAAAACTTGATTCGGTTCATTTCGTTTTTATCGGCTATTGAAAACTGCATAACTTGAAAATGAATTCATAATTTTCTGTTATTTTCGAATACACTTATAACCCAAACTTAAATAAATGATTTTAAGGGAATATAATTCACAAATCCAGTGGCGTAGTTGGATTTTTATTACAAAATCGCTTCCACCAGAAATCGCTCACATTACCATACTTTCAGGAGTTATAACTGTAGAACGGAATGAGCTATTGACTCCGGATGTTCGCTGTTCAAATTCACTGGTGTTCTACTTTGTATGGGCAGTGTTGCCAGATATTAAATATGTCTACAATCTACATGAAAATTAATATCAAATACTTTGTTTCCAACATTTAAGTTGTTGTAACTTCGTTGTCAACCAACATTTTCTTATGAAATTTTCATGGTTTCCATTTATAACGACTGGTGTAGTCAAATTTCAAAACAAAAATTGCCTAATAAACTTTTGCCGTTTTTAACGAAGAAAAAAAACCATAGAGTGCCTTGGAAATGAAACTAAAGTTATGAAAATTTGTGTCGAGATACAGTGTTTAATGTTTAATTTTCTAAAAAAAAATTTTCAGAATGACTGAAAAATGCGTATTTTACCGGGGTGGTTCCATTTTAAATGGGTCACACTGTATATATTGTTATGACTTTATTGGGTCTGCGAACACTTCGCCTATGGTGAGAGACATAGATCCCTTATATTCACATTTCGAAACATAGTATGTAGCTCATATTGAGGTTAATACAGTGTAATTTTATTCCTATCATCAATATATGTGTTAACTGTGAGTTCAAATTAATCCTTGTCCACAAAAAGAGAAAACACCCTAACACATATATTATGCAAATCTTGCGAAAATTAAAGTGGTCTACTATCTTCCATAAAAAAAATCTCCTGCAAAACTTAGAAGCAATATTAATCATATTTTTTGCAATAAAACCTATAACGATACGGTACTGAATGAAACTCAGAAATGCTGTACATAAGGACTTACTGCCACCGCTTGGTGCAGTAAGCCTGAATATAAGAAAAGAGATCACATATACAAAGCTAAAGGCTAATTTATTTAATACCAAACATTGCCAGAATCATCGAAAAAGTAATGAATAGAATAATCAATAATAAAATTGTTTGAAGACAAGCTTTTATTCATAGGCACTGAAAAGTAAAAAATAATTTTTTTGGTTATTCGGTGAGTTATAGATTCAAAAGCTTGTCGCGTAAAGTTTCCAGTTCGAATACAAAAGCGACAAGCTTTTGAATCTATAACTCACAGAATAACCTACGTCACACATCCAAAGCAATTATTTCATACTGTTTATTGCCTTTGAATGAAAGCTTGCCTTTGAAAAGTTTTTTATTAATTATTTCATTTTGTGATTTTTAGTACTCAAGTACGCCTTAATCTATGCATTTTTGTTAAAGCATCGTTATTATGGGGCCTTTTTTTGCTGTAAGTTCTGAAGATTAACTCATCCACCCTCTAGGAGTTACCATCTGCAATTCATGAATTTCAACTAAAAACCAATAATCTTCGACTAAATTCATAAACTCCGACCCCAAAAACCTCGACATACCAATTTTGAATCGAATCTGACTATAATAACAGAACTCCTCCGCCATTTTGGAGTCGCCATCTTGAATTTATAAATTTTTACAAAAAATTCAATATCTCCGACTCCGAAAACCTCCACATACCAATTTTGAATCAAATTGGACCATAATCACAAAACTCATCCGCCATTTTGGTGCCGTCATTTTGTTTCTTCTTATATAAAAAATTTCATAATGCATTGTCGTCGGATTTATGAACACCTGCCAAATTTCAGTTCAATCGGATGTCGGCAAAAGCTCCAAAAATGGATTACAAATTTTTAACCGGAAAGAATGACAGAACGAATGACAAAATGACATACGAACGAAGCAAGTTGAATGATGAGAGGCTGATTCGCCCAGACCATACCAATGTTGCCATATTGTGGATCAATAAGATTTTTGGCGCGAAATTTGAAATACAAGTTGTTAACAATTTAACTAGATGCCTTAGCATACTCACCGGAGAAAGAAAACTTAAATGTCAAAAATAAACTAACAAAAGGTTCATCAATCCTCAACAGATTTGTTTCTACAAAAAACAACGCGTTTCAGCTATTACAAGTATAAAAAGGGCTATTCCGAATCGAGTGAAAGATTCAAGAGAATTTGAGGTATGCTCCAGGAGCATCTTTTATTGTACAAAGTACATCAGCACTAAATGATCAATAATATTAATTATTTTTAAAGTTTTATAACACTCAGTGAGTGATATACATTAATATTTTAGATATTAAGGTTGTAAACTATAGGCAATTGGATTTTTGTTAAGACAACTTATTCTCCAAAAAAAACCGGATGTTTCTGTGTCACAGTCTATGTATATACTTTTGAGACTTGCCTCATCTTAAATAAAGTGGCTCGGCAGGGTACACTTAAAAAAACGAAAACCTTCCTTTTCCCGGCAAACCTTAACACCAACCAAGGCTCTGACTCTGTACAATTTCTAGTAGTCGCAACAATTTGTATTTCAAATTTCGCGTCAAAAATCTTATCAATCCACAATATGCCAACGTTGGTATGATCTGGGCGAATCAGCCTCTCGTGTTGAATAAAAGCTTGTAATGAAAAGGGAATGGTCTATGGAATTCAGTTTCTGGAAAGGTATGTACGGTTATTATGGAATTTTGATTGTTTTTGGTATATTTTTTTTGAACTTGTAGGAACCTGATTGGGGATAGCACTCGGTATGTTTATCAGAAGAAAACTCAAGCAAACCCCATACAGTAACTAATGTGATGCCTCAAGGAGCTGTTTGTGAGACTATTCTATTTCCAATATATATTATTGGTTCATCAAATCTTGAAAGCTTGAGTATTATTTTGTCCTTTGCATATGATACATTTATGAAATACATCTGAAAAACATAGTGAAGGACGACCCAATGCTCATCACAAGTTAGTTTGATGAAATTGTGTTTGACTATGTTGCGTTTACTCGTGAATAAACAACCACCACATTTGTCTTCTTCTCCTGGAAATTGAAATAACATCATACTGAAATAGGTGTACAATCGTTGGATAACATTGAATACCTTGGTGTTGTTATTGATGTTGAAAACCTAATATGACTGAACATATCAATTCTTTCATCGAGAAATTAAGAACCATACTATTCAAATCCAGAACTCAATATAGCAGAGGAGCCCACAGGGCTAAATGGGGATTTACACGAGGGTCGTGGGGACCTATTAGATTTTAAAGATCATATGGTAGAAAGAAAAAAAGGTTATACGATTTATACCCTTTTAACAGTGGGGGAAGCGGTATCTACAGGTTTTCAAAAATGTTAAAAAAAATAGTCATATAGAAATACTCGAGTGCGTCAGATATTAATAGTGTCTCTGATAACGGAGGTATATTTATCTGCCTATTTGCATGGTGGGGGTGGCCGCAAGGAAGGGCAGAAAATGGGAAGAAAAAAAATATTCGAGCACGTCAGATATTCAGGGAGGATGTTGAGTGAATCCGAAAGGAACTCCCATTGGAAAGACTGACGATTCGAACGTGACCAAGCTCGCGGCGGCTTTTTGAAAATGCAAAAAAAATCGCCATTTTGAAATACTCGAGCGCGTCAGATTATCATACAGACGGTTCAGCTTAATGTCATAGACATGCTGACCCATAATCTGACGATTATTTGGAAAGAATTTCTCAATTGACGATTTGAAAAAAAAAATGATTCATGATTTTTTTTAGCATTAAATGTGTCAAATAAAATGAACTGAAAATAGCATGCAGATAAAATAAGATTTTCTTCAATTATAATAAATATTCATATGAAAATAGTTGCATTAGATGAAAATTGAAAAAAAAAGAATTATGTTCTTCCGTCGAATTATCGTTATACTGAAAACCTGGTTCGATTTCGTCATCAATTCCATCTTCAGCTTGCATAACTGTAACAAGAAATCGTTCTAATACTTGACAATATTTTATTTATTTTTTGAAAAGCGTGTTATTAAAGTATTGAAAAAAAAATATACCTGATTCTGGAGTATCCTCTAGAATGTTAGGTGTTATGACTACACCTTCCTACACTCTTGGTAATTGATCACCAACGAACCAGGTCATTACCAATTTTCCGTTTACATCTGTCCATCCAAATTTTGGAAATCGGAAGGTATTTTAATCGCTGTGAATAACTTGTAACACTGCGCGTGACATCCTTCATTTGATGATGTTTCAGCCGAAAGTTCAATATTATTGTACGTTGTCCGTGTTCTCTTGAGAACCGGTTTGCTTCGACGATACCCATCTTGCATTTTTTCAATGTTTTCGATGTAAATTTAACAATTTTTTTAGATGTATCTTGTTCACAAAATACACATTTTATAATAATATCACTCATAGTATAGCAGATATTAAATTCACAAAAGTGTGTTCATAAACTTATATTAAAACACAAGAAGCCAGAGCATTGCACAAGGGAAAGAGAGGCGCGGAGTGGGGAATACATGATTCACTGCAGCTGCACGCACTAAACTTCTTCTACGACTTTTGTTATAGTTCATCCATTATCAATTGCAGAAGTATGAAAACCAAGTTTCCCAGTCTTAAGGCACAATCCTCTGAGCAGCAGAGGCAGAGATAACTAATTTCATTTAGATATTTAAATATTTTAAAAATACGTCAAAATAAAAAATATGCCATGAACGGGGAAGTATGTATCCAATCGGATCATGGTAAAAAAAAGCCACATTTTCCAACAAAACACATCACAACTATAGAATATTTCGATCCCAGACCAGATACGCTACTGGCTTTCATTTACTCAGACCTCCTGAAACTGGTGATTTATTATTCTCAACGTATAGACACACTTACAAGCATTATAATTGGCTTGCAGTCACTCAAACAGCTGTCACTCAAACTCACGTTGACTATCGGCTCTTTTGATATTCTTTTGATCTACCGTTCGCCGACAGAGAATGTTTACGAGTACTTCGGCTTGTGGAAATCGGTAGATTATATTTTTCCTGTTATCCTTGAATTATTTTTTTCAAAATAAAAATTAATTCGACCTCGCTCAAGAATGTCAAGGTGACGTTTTTTTTTCGCAAGTTTACTCATATTAGTTTAGGAGCTCAATTATCATTTAGACTAAGGAGGTTTATTTTATTTTTTGCTTTTCAGTTGATTTTTTGTCGGTTCAATTTTTTGTTGAAAAGTTTTTATTTTTCAATTTTTTGTTGCTGAAATCTACTGATTACTACCTACTCAATTTATGATTACTTTCCCAATACTTACTTACCTAGCTTACTTCAACTATTAACTATTAAATAATATGATTTTATATTTTAACTATTTATTATTATATGATATAAATAAATTTTGAACGTTATGGTTAGTTGATTCCATCACTTTGTATATAATTCCATCCTTTCATAGAATGTAATCATTTTGACGGATGTTGGAGGGTCTGTCAATGTCAACTACATATGTGTGCCAAAGTTCACAAGTGAAAAATCAATCATCCCCAATTTTTCTACCCATAGGGGTGGATCATTTCAATCCAAATTGGAATATTATCAACTATGAGGTATACCCTTTCTGATAAGAAAGAATCATCCAAATCGGAAAACCCACTACAAAGTTATGCCTGATAGAATCGATTAACGGACCAAATTTCAAAGGGTGAACGATCAATATCCTACCCATTTTGCTACCCTTAGGGATGGATTTTGTTGTTTAAATCCAAATGGGACCAACTTCGAAGTACACCCTAACCAATGAGAAAAGAATCATCGGAATCGAACTGCTCTGTGAAAAGGTGTGCGTGATCATACATAAAAAAAAATATACGCGTCGAATAAAGAACCTCCTCCTTTTTGGTGTCGTCGGTTAAAAATAATTTTTCAGAAAAATTAAGTTTTTCTGTTATTTGCGACTCATTGTGAAAAGCTTCGACCAAGTCTCATTTATCCACGAGGTAAAATAAAAAAACAATTTTAATTTCAATTGTTTTAAAAAAATGACATTTGACATGAAGTTTGGACTTGTTTTGACCTGTTCAACTTGAATATGTAAAAATATACAGGGTGCTCTATTTGAAAAAACAAAGTTACTGGCTTTTCCAGAAAAACCGGAAGTCTGTCATATTGGATTGTAATGTGATCAAATCCAAAATGGTTGCTTATATAACTGTACCAAATTTCAGGAAAATCCGTTCATGAATGCAGAAGTTACAGGGGTGGCCCGATATCCTGTGTCACCCGGTATAAGTATGGAACCCTTGTTTCAGCATTGGAAGTACAGGATTAAATATTGATTATTTTAATATACAAACTACTTACTATACTTATAAAAAGGTGAATGTGATAATATTAGATTATACTATACAGTGTATCATGAGTGATGTACTCGGTAAGTAAAATACTTCTTCCGAGAACGTGTAGTAAAACTTAATTAAGTTATAAAATATATACATATATAAACATACACATACAATTTTCACACATACAAGAATAATTGGAAGATTCATACTATAACTATACAACTTGAAGAATAAGAAAACAGTAGAAATACTGAAAGAAAAACGAAGCCATGGATTTATTCTACATAGCATTCGTTGAATTTGGATCAGTTGGATTTAGAGTTTGGTTGCCGTGATATTCAAACAAATATTCACATATATATGGTTACTCGAACAAATGTAACTTTTTTATTCATATTTTCATTTCTATTGAATTGGGTACGTATACTCTAGGGCAGATCACTATAAACTTTTTCAAACTTTTTTAAAATATTTTTGGGTCGTGTTTTTAAGTTCATCGGGGATGCTAATATAGAGTTTGGACGCTAAGTATTCACTTTATCTACAGATTTTATCATGAAGGGAATTGAGGGTGATTTTTCTTTGACGGGTGTTATATTCATGATTACTTCTTATAATTTTTTTATTTGTGTCAATGTTGGTCATACATTTATAACTGAATTCTTGCCTGAGTTCTATATAAGTTAGTTCTATTGGGTAGTCCCATTTTCTATGCAACATCAATTTCAAGAATCTTCGCTGTGGTATTTCTAAAGGTGTTATGTGTTTTCTGAGTGCTGCACCCCAAAACAAGATACCGTATATTAGGTGGCTATCTACAAGTGCAAAATACAATATTTTCAGTTCTTCTTGAGGTAATATGTGACAGACATGTCTAAATTTGAATGGAATAAATTGTATTTTTTTATTATATTTCGAATGTGGACATCCCACTTCAAATGGTCATCAATGAAAACACCCAGGTATTCGACACTTTCTTCCGGTAGTATATGACAAATCTATTTACTTTCATATATTTCTATTTAGTTGAAATGTGGTGTCTTGGATTCGTAGCATGTGAATGGTATATACTGGGTTTTCTCCAAGTTGATTGTTAATAACTTCTGGTCGAACCAATTTTTTGTACTTCCATTTTTAACGCTTTCCATATAGCTGCTTTGTAAGCGATAGCCGTATCGTCTGCAAAACCTATGATTTCTGCAGTACTCTCGATATTAAATAGATTATTTATAAAGAAAAAGAGATTTGTTTCGATTCCAAAAAAGCCACCATCCGCCTACAGCTGTTTCATAGTTTCCCAATTCGCAGGACGGCATGTGTTTTTTTTTATTCGAACCAAATCTCTCAGTGTGCTAACACCTACCGGCAAGGATAAAAATGAGAAATCCACAAAATTATAGAAGTGACACCTATAATTTTTGGGGTGATGCTTAGACCTATTGAAGTGGAATTCAATGACACGAAATTTCGTGCAACATTGATAGGTCACCAACAGATGTCAGTATAGGCCAATCCACGACACCAAAAGTCGTACTTCTAGTGCGTTCAGAGTAACGCAAAACAAATAACGAAAAAATCGAAACAAACCTCCCTTTCTTTTTTTTCTTGTTTTGCGTTACCCTGAACGCACTAGAAGTACGACTTTTGATGTCGTGGATTGGCCTATACTGACATCTGTTGGTAACCTATCAATGTTGCACGAAATTACTTCATTAGGTCTAAGCTTCACCCCACAAATGATAGGTGTCACTTCTATAATTTGTCATTCACACATATATATATATATATATATATATATATATATATATATATATATATATATATATATATATATTATATATATATATACTTATAAATAACATGGGTAGAAAATAAGGGTGAGAATTCCACAAGCTGTGTTTGAAGAAGTAGATGAAATTTGAAATTGCCCTGCGTGATCAACATGAAGTCTAACCCATTGGGCCCTTGCATATTCCCAGACAAGGATATAGGATTTACACACTCCACTCAAATATACTCCCGATTTTGCTAGTGCCTACATTTTGATTACTCACTTGTTTCCCTCCTCTTGAAAGAATAATCACTTTGCTCCGCTCCTTAGATTGTTATATGTCCTCGCCCTCTTGGCCAACCTTTGAGAAATTACTGCAAAATTTTGGACATACTTGGACAGCTTCCTGCAACTACTCGTCCAGCTATGAGTGGTTTCTCTCTGTTCCTAGCATGTGAACTTTCAAAGCTGGATGTGACAATCTTCTGAGCCGTCAATAAGTTTCCAGCGAGATATTCTTGGAAACAACCTCCAGAGATCTATATACCTAGTATACATAACAATGGATTATTGTTGAGTTAAATTTCTTTCAGATTCGATCATAGTTCGTCCATGGAATGCTACTGGTAAATACTGGCATTTGAGCTGAGAAAAAGTAGTTTCTTCTCGACATCTCACGATATCGGATGACAAGAATTTTTTTTCAATTGACAGGATTTTTCCTTGTTCACTTGTATCCTTTCAAGCGGAGATCATCTTCCAAAGTGTAGTCTTGAAGTTAGAAAAAACACCAATCCCATCAAAACGGGTTGAAATATCTGGGGTGCCACAAATACTTCGAACTATAATCGATTTACTCTGTGAAAGAAAACACCAGCAAGTGTTGCTTATAGCAGGAATTCGGTACACATATTTGTGTAATACTCTATAATTATTTTGATAACTATCCAGTTATCAATGTATCTGTCTGATCTACTAGTCCAGTCAATGGGGAATGAAAAAGGCCTCTGCCCTACAAAAGGTGGGGCAGAAATGATTTTGATATATGTTGGTTAGTACTAGAATACACATTTTCGACCTGTGGAAGGAGGGGGGAAAGGGGGTTTCGCGGTCCGTCATCTTTGATTAAATAAAAAAATGGGTTTGTCGAAATGTCTAATACAAATTTGAGGAAGAATAAATTTCCTAAATTTTTTGTATAATGAGTTTGATGAGTTACAGAGCCGGAAACGTTCTTCCAAAAATTCAATTTCTTCACAATAATATTATATAGCAAAATCTTCAAATTGAAGTGATTTTTCTTGTTGCGTATAATGGCATCAATTTATAACTCGGAAATAACAAAATAAATGTTGTGGATGGGGAATATATTTCACATAAAGTTTCTTCTTTCTGCTCAATTCGTTCAATATGTACGAATATGTACGATTCAAATGTAGTCGTTGTTCTCGATGGATATTTAGAGGTGTTTTTCGATGAAACGAAGTTTCTCAAGAAGGATTTTTGGCCAATGTGAAAAATTTAGATCGTCTGATTTTGATGCTGACATGAAAAATCGAACAGGCCGCTGTTACTGTTAAGCAGTCTGAAGAAGATGCTGAGGTCCTTGATTGCCAACAAAGCGATTTCCTTCTGCTCATCATTCGACGCATTCGTTGGCGAAGACGTCGATCGCTTAGTTCTGCTGACAGCATTAGAATCATCCAAAACCAACATATACTTTCGCAAACCGGGGAGAGGTAAAACTGATCGAAGAGTGTATTCCACGAATTATTTGAAAGTGAAAGAAGCAGCCAAAAACATCCTGTATTCACATGCAGTTAGGGGCTGTGACAAAACATCATCCCATTTTTTTTTGCTCGACCAAATAAACAAAGGACTCACTACCGTAATTAGCTTCTTCAGATCAAAATGACATACCAGAAGACATTGCAGACGCTGGATCCGCTTTCTCGTTGCTTGGTATGGTGGCAACATGGAGAAGGAAACCTTGGAAGAAGTCCGCAAAATCGACTTTGAAAAGCCAATTCCACCTAGCTTCGTTAGCAGCAACGAAGGACGCTGCACGGTACATGCATTTAGGACCTACCACCAAGTCCAAAAATGGTGTGGAATCCAAAAAAACTGACTGGGACTGGAAACTTGGTACCAATGGACTCACTCCAGTAACAATGTCAGAGAAACCTGTCCCAGATACCTTGTTGAATGTCACTTCATGCAATTGCAAAAAGGGATGCGGTAGAGCATGTGGCTACAGAAAAAGTGGGTTGAAGTGATCTGCTCTATGCGGATTTTTGCAGTGGTGAATCATGCGAGAATGCACCAGAGGTCATCATCGAGAGCGACGACGGATGAGGCAATGCCAAGGATGGTAGCCCAGATTATTAGTGATGAAAATGGGCTAGAGGACAACAATGATACGAATACGATTATGGAGACATCAATATCAACTAACCATGACAAAAAAAAAATATCAGAAATATTCTCCGGGACATTCTCCACCCCATTAACCCCCACTCAAAATGTTTGACTGGCAATCCTCCATGTGGAAAGCTCTTCAAAACTGCTTTTCAGTGGTACTCAACTTTGGGGGTGTTCGAGTGTTATTGCCAAAAATACTCAAAAAAATTCCAGTTAACAAACTCCTAAAACAATTATCCTGTTCACATACGGTGAAACTTTTCTCCATTAAGGAATGACACGATTGTTTAAAAGAGTGAAATGACAATCCATGGAAAAACTCACAAAACTGGAACGTTTTTACATTTATTGATGGGCAGAGGAACGAAAAAGACGAATGCTATTAGTAACTTCATATTATTCATTTATTGCTGTCTTGATTTTTTTTCTGTTAATTCGAAACCGTGCGATGAGTTAGTTGTGAATTTTTCCATTGATTTTTATTGCTTTCGTTTTGTTCGATTTGTTTGTGTGTGCGACAATGGTTTATTCTATAGATGAAAGAATTGAAATGATTTACCTCTATGCGAAACAGGATCAGGAAAACTGCAATCGTTTTTACCGAACGTTACCCAGAAAAAAATGTTAGCCACGTATATATACGTGAGTTGGTGGCAGAATTTGGGGAAAAGGGTTCCGTAAATAACACAGAGAAGCCTAGACCACGAGTAATTGATGAATCTACTACTGTGGAAGTACTGGGACCATTTACAATGATTCTTGAATTTCCGTTGCAAAAAGTTCTGGAGCATCATAACTTTTTTCCGTTTAAAATGGAGGAAATTTTGCAAGAACTAGGTGATGATAACTCTGATATATAATTCCAATTGATGTTACGCCTGGAACCATAAAAAATATTTGTTTCAGTGATGAATGAATGAATTCCTGAATGGGGAGATCAATAAGCAAAAACTGTCGTTATTTGAGTGATGGAAATCCGCACCTTTTCAGGAAAGGGCACACTCAGCATTCACAAAAAGTGAAAGTGTGGGCTGAAATTTAGGGAAATGAAGTTATAGGACCCTTATCCATGGACAGAAGTCCAAATGGAGTACTGTATATCAGAATGTTGGAAAGTACTATATACTTAAATTGTGGACCAGCTGAAAAATCATATTGATCCAGATGGCAACCGAGTCTTAAATGAAAATCAGCTGCGTTACCAACAAGACGACGTCACCGCACCATGGTTGGATGACCATTATAACAACCCTTGGGTTGGAAGGAGAGGACTTATCAAGGGGCCTCCAAGATCTCCAGAATTGACACCCTTAGATTTTTTCCTATGGGGTCATCTGAAATCTGTAGTTGATAAAATTCAACCAGCTTCAATTAAAGAACTTAAGGATCGCATAAGTCGAGAATGCCGAAACTTTCGCGGATGTAAGACAATGTAAGATAATAATTTACTGTGAATCGGAAATAATCGTTTTTGGAATATTCTAGGAAATACTTGTCAGATTTGCTTAGTATTGCAGAAAACATAGTTTTTTGTTGTTTGGAAGCTTTTGCTACTGTTTAAGATGCATACCAAATGGATCTTGACACCCGAATAACCAGGTGAGTTACTCTGAACTTACCCAATGAGATATATTATTAGATGGAACGGCTAAACTCATTTACTGAGTATTTTTTACAATAACCCCTCCAAAACTGGGTTCCAATGATAGTTGTCATTCAAACTTCTGAAATGGGGGTAGATGAAGAGAAGTATCGAGGTTCGCTCATATGCTAGTTCGGTTCCTCCGATCCTGCCTCCAAACGAATTTGGGCATTTCTCGAAATCTTGTTTCATTTTCGGAATGTTTCCACTGGCAACTTTTGAATTTGATACACTGTGAGAGTACATCTGAAAATTCTATAATAATGTTTGAATTATACACTTTTTCATATTATAATCAAAATTTAAGCATACCACTGAGATATTCCACTTGTAATAATACTAAAACAAGTATTTTCCTCCGATTAACTCGATCTTCTACGAATAACGATAAGAAACGTTTACCGAATTTTCGTTAACTTGTCGAATAAATCTTTCACTTTGGAGATTAATCTGTTTGGTTGCTACGATGTATCTACTTTGACATTGAAACACTTTTCAGTTTGAAAGAGGGAATTAATCATCTTATAAGTGGATCCAGAAGTTCTTCAACTATATTATACCACCCGGGTCGTAAATAATTCTCACGAGAAGGGACTAGTAAAAGAGGAAAAGAGACGTTTTTTCAGAATCATAAATTCCAAAAGCACGAAAGGAGTTTTTTCTGCAATGAAAAGGGAGATGAATGAAAAAATATGAAAACGGTGAATTATGATTCCAAGAAATTAGAACTATTTTTATTAGAAAGTTGTTCAAACTAACAAGTATTGAATACCATCAACTCACTACCCAAAGAAAGCGGACGAGTGTGAGTGTGACTGGCGCACCAATGGTTCCGCACCCAAATATCAATTCAAATGCCATTTGGATTCATCTTTGAATTCACGATAACTTCGACTTCGAAGTCACACACCTACAATAACGTTCGTACAATGCGAACGCAGAAATTGAAATGAAATAATTTTGTTTTAACCTGATGATGACAAATGCCATGTCGAAACGTCGTTGAAAGGAATTATATGAATTGACTGAATCAGACCTTCATTCCGAGAAATTGAAAGAAATATATGTGGTCAATATATATATATATATATATATATATATATATATATATATATATATATATGCTTCTCAAAAGTCCCCTCCTCCCTCTTATTTTTGGAACGATTATTCATAAACAAGTGAAATTTGGAAGCTGAATATTAAAGGTTGTAAACTTCCCTACTAGTGATGATAGATGACGAAATCGTCAAAGATGACGTCACAAGGCCATTGTGACCACTAATTCTAAATGGAACCCTACGGCAAGCGATACCTCTTTTAAAAGGTATCGAAAAAACCTATCAATGATACTAATTTTGTTTGTGTTCATGGCGGTTTTAATGGCTCATTAGTAAACATTAAAATCTAAATTCCATTCAGTATGATATTAATTACAGATTTAAGAATCAGTATCTACCCAAAGAAATTGCTCGAAGTGACCTCGATTCACTTCCTGACAGTGAAATATCCAATTTTTAAACTCTTCTCGTACTTTTGCAATTGTGTCTGCGGAAACAGCCTCACATTCTGCAACAATACGTTGTTTCAAAACGTCAATATTGTCAGGTTCAGTGGCGTAAACTTTCGATTCAAGGTACCCCCACAGAAAAAAATCCGAAGTTGTGAGGTCCGGTGATCGACCTGGCCATTCCGTTGAACCTCGTCGTCCAATCCATCTACCACGATACTCCTCATCCAAATACCGTCTTACTGCACCGTCATAGTGTGGAGGAGCACCATCCTGTTGGAATGTTATTTCCAAATTGCCGAATTCATCTGGATTATTTTCCAAAATTTCAAGGATTAACGGTTCTATTGCGTTTTGCAACAGCTCCAGATAAACCTCACCAGTTGAATTAGTATTCAAAAAAAGAGGCCCAACGATATGGTTTCCCAGGATACCTGCCCAAACATTCACCTTCTGGGGAAATTGGGTATGTGTTTCACGAAACAGGTGAGGATTTGCGTCACTCCATGACCTCACATTCTGTGTATTCACATTTCCATTTAGATAGAAAGTACTTTCGTTACTAAAACACATTGTTTTGACATAGTCTGGCTGTTGGTTAATTTTAGTTTCCATATTTTCACAAATTTCTAGTCTTCGGTCTGGGTCGTCGTCTGAGAGTTGATGAACCATTTTTAATTTGTATGGATGAAATTTGTTTTTTTTTAACAGCCTGTGTACTGTACTTCAACTGACTTCACAGGTAGATGCAACGTGAGTTGTTGAAGAAGTAGGATTAACTATTACTTCTGCCAGTATATCAATTTTTTTCTCATCAGAAATTTGTGGTCTGCCAGATCGTTTCGCATCATTAATACTACCCGTCGTTTCAAACTTACGTAGAAGCCCCCTTTAATAAGTCCTCGAAACGGGGCGATCGGGAAACCTCTCATTAAAAATGCGTTCTGCTGCATGAATATTTTGTCCAGTGTCACCAAGAATTAGGATCGCTGCTACTTTATCACCTAACGCACGTACCATTTCGCTTCTTGAAGCACTTAAACGTACGGCTCACAACAGTTTAACAAATTATTAAAATGTACAAAAATATTAAAAGTACCAAATGCTGCTAAAACAGTTAAACGTTCGATCAACAATACCCAAATTATTAAATGTTCAAAAACTTGGACAATTACAAAAACGTCGAATTAGAGAGACCAACAAAAACATCAGCTTATTTGACAACTATCAAGAGGCGAAGCTTGATTTTGAATTTTAGTATTAACTGATTTAATTCATCACAGCTTCTTGTTTTTTGAAAGCGAGTTGCCAAAACTGCCATAAACACAAACAAAATTAGTATCATTGAATAGGTTTTTTCGATACCTTTTGAAAGAGGTGTCGCTTGCCGTAGGGTTCCATTCAAAATTATTGGTCACAATGGCCTTGTGACGTCATCTTTGACGATTTCGTCATCTATCATCACTAGTAAGGAAGTTTACAACCTTTAATATTCAGTTTCCAAATTTCACTTGTTTATGTATATTCGTTCCAAATATATATATATATATATATATATATATATATATATATATATATATATATATATATATATATATATATATATATATATATATATATATATGTGTACAATGTGTCAGTCCTTTTTCATAATAACACAAAATATATCATTTCGCTAACACCCAAACCCGACAATCTTCCAATAAAATCATTTTACCGCTCCATACCACAACTTTATTCCGAAAGATGGCTCACTACATGGGTGCTAAGTTATACAATATGCTTGAAAAAAATGGAAAATTTCAATTCAAGAATATTCGAAATCTAAAATCTTGATTGCTAAAGGTTACTATTCAGTTAACGAATACCTTACCTATAATAATTTACTGTTTTCCCAACTCTTCGAATCATAATCGAATATAATATACATATTTGTGTATCCAAGTTCCAACTAACAATCACAGTTAGAAGGAAATATATATATATATATAGAAGAAAGGGTAGTCTCGTGACTGGACTAGTTGAAAAAAACTATGAATTTGAAATAAACTTTGTAGAAAGGATATTCCTTGAGGTTGCAGTCAAAATAATGGCCTATGAGAAAAAGTAAAACTCTTTCTTATTTAGTCAAGCTTTCGAAAATGTTTATTTTCATTATCAAGACAAGTAAGGTGAGGTTAAGTGAAGACAGCGAACTAAACACCATTTCGTGTTTGAGGACTTTTCAAAATCATATCACTATGACCCACTACTGGTAATATATAAAAACTAAACAATGGCACTCGCCCATATTGTTTAAGATAATTAAATTAACACTTTAAAAATTTGAAACGGCACAATAATTACCACATGGTTGAAGCGTGACTGAAAAAGTTTTTATATATATATATATATATATATATATATATATATATATATATATATGTATGTGTATATCCTTATTATATGTAATTGTATATATTTATTCTTGATGTTTTCAAATTTTATCATGTTATTTGTAAGTCAATTTTTTTTTAACTCTTACTTTTTTTGTATTATATATTCATTATTTTACATTTATTCAACTAATCCTACAATTCAACTATTACTACAACTATTTCATATAAATCACTAACAAGCATATTTTGCTTCTGTGATATCTTGTTCATTTACAATTTTATTCATACCATTGTAACTTTGGCCCTACATTCACATTTACATTTACATTTACGTAAATAAACACTATTAATAATATTATTATATTATAACGAATTTTATATGTTTGTACTTGTTACTATGGTGTTATCATCTAATCGAAACAAGTGTTTATACACTTATCGATATTTTTAACTTAATGTACAGTGCAAATATTTCCTTATACCATTTCATGTCACTGAATAAAGTTTATTATTATTATCATTATTATTTATTTCGTCTGTTGCATTGTTTTTTGAAAGTTCAAAAGGTCTATATTGTAAATTTTGTTTTGTGTTTGCAAAGTTTGGGGGTTCAAATCAACAAACCAAACTACAAAAATTAGTTTTTAGTCTCCTGATGACTTTTTCAAAATTATTTGGGGAAGACGGCGATTTGATCACACATGAAAATAATTTTTATCACGAAAATAGTGTGTCTTTCGCCGAATCATTCATAAAGACTTACGAATCTCCACACAGAGACATTAGAAATATTATAAATAACGATAGACTGAAGCGCGTCCAGGAGAACCAACAGAGACTCAAACCAATTATTGAATCCATCATATTTTTAGGGCGTCAAAACATTCTTTTGCGCGGACATCGTGACGATGGAGTACTTACTTCATGTAATGTTATCAATGAAGGTAACTTCCGTGAGTTACTGCGATTCCGTGTAGAAGCTGGAGATAAAGTTTCATAGAATCATTTAAATAACTCTTCAGCCACTGCAACATACAGTATCGGAAATTATTTATCTTGGGTACGGTGGTTTCATGAGAGCGAAAAGAATAGCTTGCCTTATGTTGAGAGAGCATTACAATTTCTCCTGGACTCGCTCGAGGAAGGGATATCGACGTCACGACACAGAGATAGAAGAGTCAGGGTGGTTAGCTCAGGACGTTAGTATCATACCAGCAGCTGTCGGGAGAATGTGTGCGCTGCAATGGAGAAGAATTATTGACGATAATTTCACTTCAGATAATTTGGACAAATTAAACTGAATCATTGATTCAATTTAATCTGTCGGACGACAGGTAGATCAAAATATCTTTGGTGCCGTGGTGGCCGCGAAAACAAAAGAAAATTCTTAAACATAAACGAAAGCAAACGATATTTCTGTAAGACATTAAAAACAAAAAACTTATTTCTAACAGAAAAACAATTATTTCTTGAATGGAGAGAAAAAAATATTTACAAGAAAAGATAAACCAATTTAAATATTTTGTAAACGGAATTATTTTATTAAATGTTCGAACAAACCACCATTTTGGGCCAAACAATAGCCGAATCCATTGTACTTTCTCTGCGGTTGTGTAAATAGGCGGCATGTTTCAAAAGGTAATAATTGTCACGATCTTGTGTTTTCGCAACCACGGCTCGGCAAGCTGTGCGCTGTGTCGCATTGCCACGTGGTCAGTTAATGCGTCGGGTGGGGTAACAGGAAGGGCGCACAGCAGTGCGTCTCTCTTGTTTATGTGGTATTATCATATCATTGCGTTCCTCGTTGCTCGTGTAGATTTCTGTCTATACCCCAGATAAAATATTTCCGATACTGTATATAATTGAAACCACACAAATGAGATCATTAGGTTTTGTGGTGATGAAATAAGAGAAATTATATGGTCGAAAATCAGAAAAAGCAAGTTTTTCTCAAAAATATTCGATGGAACAACTGATATTAGTCATTGCTCTCAAATGTCCTTCATAATTAGGTATGTTAATTTAGCTAATTTCCATATGCGAGAGGATTTTATAGAGTTTATAGACTGTCATAAAAAACATTAAGATGATTTCACCGAAGAACCAGTTTTGTCTGGTGATATATTGGCAAAAACAGTCCTACATACACTAAATATATATGGCCTTGATTTGCAGAATTGTGTTGCCATAGGTATAGATGGATGTAGTGTAATGACAGGCGAATTGAAGGGTGCAGTTACGGAATTGAAGGTTACTCTTGAGAGAGAGAGAGAGAGAGCAATTGAAAGCCTTTGCTACAACCATGCACTGAATTCATCAATTTCTAAATGTTCAACAGTGCAGGCTGTGCGAAATGCAGTTGGTACAGTGAAAGAAATAATAGCCTTTCTCGATGCTTCGTTAAAAACAAATCTATGAACAAGTTATCTCTCATGAGTTTATGTGAAACAAGATGGTTGGAGAGACATGAAGCAGTTTTGGGTAAATATAAAGTTAGCGTACACATGCTCTCTGAATATAAGTTAAAAACTTTTCTTACGTGTTTTCATCTCCTGAACACGAATCCGGTCTCATACCGTTTCCGAATTAGAGCACTTTAATTTTTTTTTAACATAATTTTCAAGTTCCGTTTTCTTGCACAAAAATTACTCAAAATGCCTTTTCCTTTTTACCAGCAATACACCCTATAACTTATTTTCGGCACAACTCCACAAAGTCTCCAATCCCACAATTATTGGTTCACGTGGAATAACCCCAAGAAGGTTTTTCACATCAAAGCATAGATCGTTGAGTTAATTCAACATATGGAAATTATTCCATCATCACAGTTCATAATATATACCCTATCTGTGTGTGGTTTGGCCAAATCGAGTTTCGTGTGGGGTTTCGATGTGTTAATTATATATCTTCGACCCAAACATTATCACGCTCACAATAGCACTAAAATTCAACAAGATATTGTTGCATCTTTCGAGATTCAGATCACACTCTATCGCTCTCACTGCAGACTTGAGAAACATGTTGAGACAAATCGTAATTTGCCAAAATTAGGCGTTTTCGAAAGACGTATCTGTGAGAATATAAGCAGGATTCGAACAGTCGTTTTCGGAGTACTTTGCTTTCTCTTTCAAACTGCCATGGTGTTCAAACAGTTCTCAACAACACAGTAATTTAGAAAAGTCCATATAGTTCTCATGTTTTTCTCTTATGTTGAAAAGCAAAAACTATAGAAAAAGAGGTATAAGAAATGATAAAAATAAAAAAATACAAAAACAATGCTTATAAGAAAACAGATACTCAATTTCGACCCAACTCCTAATAATACCTAATAAGTAAATTGGAAACACCACAATAATCACACACCATACACGCCTATGGTTCCAACACGTACCTTATCAATAAATTACGAAAGAAATCAAGAGGAAAAAACAAAACTATTCCAATTTCCACTGGATACCTTCATTCAGAAGCAAACTCTCCGTCGATTTCGACATATATTAACAATTTTCCAATTCCAAGTATATGTAAATGTCCTTTTTAATATACATTTTATCACGACAAGGAACCTATTTTTCTTGTAAGTATCCTGTTGTTTCACTACATGATTTGTTTTACAATTTTACAATTATTTTTATTCATGTCAATTTTATATATAAATATTTTCATAAGATTCGATCTATTTACAGCTCGAGTTGTTTGTATTTCATACCTCTATTGAGGTTTTTATCATGTAATTTATCATGTAATAAGCTACTCTACTATTCACCCTTGTAATGTTCACTATTGTAGTGCCCTGAGGATGACTTTATGAAAGTTGAAACGTCGGCAACAGATCCATAGTGGTTTCAGTTAATTGACCTTTTCCCAACCAATTCCAAGCTATAATAACCAGTGAGGTCACAAAACACTATAAGGAAACTAATATATTTCTCAATGTCAGTTCAACTTTAGCAAAAACACAATATTCCTATTCAAGAGACCATTTTTTGCCAAGAACAGATTATTGGATACTGATTTTTGGAATAGTACTCTTTCAGTTCTTGGTTCTTGACTTTTGTGAGAGTTTGTGTTGATCAGACGCCATTTATTAAACTCCAAAATATAAAAATATACTATTTTAATCTTTTGGAAAAAAATATGCAATTATGGATCACTTGAAATTGTCTTTGCTAATTCGAACTATAAATGATAGATTCTTATAATTTTTAGCACTATTAATCTGTCCCAATACTTGTTTATTTTAATTATATTCTCTGCAAGAAACATAATCAGAAAATAAAAACTTTTCAACAAAAAATTAAACCGACGAAAAAATCAACTGAAAAGCAAAAAATGAAATAAACCTCCTTAGTCTAAATGATAAATGAGCTCCTAAACTAATGTAAGTAACTGATTTTGAGTCGGCGCCAAACAAACAATTATCGAAGATCATTATCTATGAAAGAAGTCATCAAAACGCAGCCGTGCATCTCGCTGCCATCATTTTACGCTTCACCTAATTCAATTGCTAGTTTGTTTGGCGCCGACTCAAAATCAGTTACTTACATTAGTTTAGGAGCTCAATTATCATTTGGACTAAGAAGGTTTATTTTATTTTTTGCTTTTCAGTTGATTTTTTGTCGGTTTAATTTTTTGTTAAAAAGTTTTTATTTTTTAATTTTCAGTTCCGTATTTCGTCGGTTTGATTTTTTGTTAAAAAGTTTTTATTTTTCAATTTTTTCTGGCTAAAATCTACCAATTACTACCTACTTGTTTTTCGATTACTTCCAAAATACTTACTTACCCACCTTACTTCAACTATTACCAGTTAAATAATATGATTATCTACTTTTACTATTTGTTGTAATATAAATTATTTTCATTGTTCTGGTTAGTTTATTCCATTACTTTGTATATCATTCCATCCTCTCATAAAATATACTGATTTTGACGGATGTGAAACAAGAATAATGTTAGTAGCGATCTGTCATTGTCAACTACGTATGTGTATGCCAATGTTCACTAGTGAAAAATCAATTATCCCCTATTTTGCCACCCGTAAGGGTGGCCAATTCCTATGGAAATCCAAATATAAGGTATACCCTATCTATTAAAAAAAGAATCATCCAAATCGAAGAACCCAGTACAAAGTTATGCCTGATAGAATCGGTTAACGGACCAAAATTCGGAGGGTGAGTGATCAATATCCTTCATTTCGCTACCCTTAGGGGGTGGATTTCATC
Organism: Gonioctena quinquepunctata; assembly: GCA_018342105.1. Taxonomy (NCBI): domain Eukaryota; kingdom Metazoa; phylum Arthropoda; class Insecta; order Coleoptera; family Chrysomelidae; genus Gonioctena; species Gonioctena quinquepunctata. Next base: position 56,300 of record JAFIRS010002533.1, read on the forward strand.
TTTTAAATTCAAATGGGACCAAATTCGAAGTACATCCTATCCACTGAAAAAAGAATTATCGGAATCGGACGCCTCAGTAAAAAGTTATGCGTAATCATACATAAAAAAATATGATGGAAAAAAAAATATACGGGTCGAATAGAGAACCTCCTCCTTTTTGGTTTCATCGGGTAAAAAGGTAGTTACAATCGCTATCAAGTGCTATTGATTTGACTGAGAGAATATTCTGCAGTAATATGTCAAGTGCAGGCAAAATTGCTGAAAATCGTGGATGAAGGTTTATTGCCCAGAAACAGTTTGAATGTATTTTCATTGTTATTCGACAAAAAGTGTCCGACCCGCAGGGCAAATAACAATAAAAATATTTGAGGGCTGTTTCCTTAGGGCAATAAAACCTAAATGCAATATTTTCAAGCCATTTGCATGCAGTGAATATATTTTTTGGACTATTTCCTGGATAAAATATTACAAAAATATCAGAAACAAATTTTATTTAGAACAATACAATGAGGTATTACAATTAAAAACACAATTATTATAACTTGAGGTTGTAGGCTGAACTTTTTTTGTAATCGAAGTGGCCTCCAGGCGGGAACTACCTACGTACTGGGATTTTTGACGACAGTTCCTGAATTTCTTCTCTCATCTTTTTGACAATGTTTCCTTGATGTCCGTCATCAAGTTCCAAGTAAGGTCTAATTGAGCTGTTAGTTGCAGGTCCGTTATTTTGATCAACTGCTCTTCGCCTACTCCACTTTTGGCCACAGTTCACACCGCAGAAGCTCGCAAAGAATGACTTGATATTTTTTTTCGTTCTAATTGTGATCCTGCCTCTCTTGCTGCTTTTTGGGTCCACGTGGACATCGTATTTCGATCAACAGGAACATTTATGAACCACATTTTTTATGCCAAAGTATTGCTACCAGGCCATCTGGCGATTCTTCGTCGCATGTATTTACCAGTTTTTTTTAAATTCGTTTACAGTATAATGCTTTCGATCTCGACTTTCTCTTCTCAGGAAACATTTGAAGTTTGTCTCTCTTTGCTTTTCTTGCTTCTTTATCAACTACGTCTCCGAAAGGATTAACTCATTGATGAAGTACTTCTTCATCAAAATTCTGGTGGTAGTATTCCAGATCACTCTTCATAGTCCTCGCCATTCATTTTCCGCATGTTGTATGCCCAGTCTTTTAGAATATTTGCAACTGAAGTTTACTTTTTAAATTGATAGTTCCGACAGGCGCAAAACGTACCTCAATAATGAAATGTCTCCATTTTTACAAGGCGATTAAAGAGAACTCAGGCACTGCGTGCATATAGGCCCATCACCACAAGATTTCCGTTTCGGTTATGTGTTGAACATATATAGAAAAGACTACACTTTTTCAGCATTGAAAATTTCAGATAAAGCTGAATAACAAAAATATTAGGTTAGAGAAACTAAAGTGAAGTTATCCGAAATGCCAATTTAGTTCTTTTGATCTAAAATCTGAGCTCAACTAAGCTCTGCTGAAAATGCATTGGTGCAATGAGAACAATTTTAAGCCTAGCTTTCAATTTAAGAAGAGCTTTAAAAAGCTAAGCCCAAAATTGTATTGGTGCAAACGGCCCTTAATTGACACTTTTTTCCTGTTGAAATTACTTCTGGCATTAGGTAGGTTTTATTGTCTGCTAAAATAATAAATTCGTTGATCCGTTTGCTGCTAAAGACTTTTGATTTATTTGCTTCGTTCCTTTTTTGTAAGGAATGCGTTTGGGAACATGGCTATGTTCATATTATACTTTACTTAAATGGCAATTCCCAGCATATAGTACATGCTCCACAGGATAGAGGATTTAACATCTTGTGATATTCGTGCCAAATAAGCCAAAATTACGTCTTCTGCAGTAGTTTTGCATTTCTTTGGATCCATGCATTTCGTAAACAATCAAGTTGTTGATTATTGAAATAAATTTCGGAATAATCTAGTTTTGAAAATGTTGAATTTGGAACTGCATTAAGATACGAGGCAGTTCCCATAGGAATTAATACAAACTCGGTATTTTTAAAACTGAAAATTTTTCAGCAGATAAGTGTATTGGTAATTAATTTGATTTCCTGATCACGAATACTATTCGCCTCCTCTTATTTTTCGTAAAACTCGGTATTTCCATCGCCCCTGGCGCGCATTGTATGTCACTCAGGTCAACCCTAGGAGGGAGTTAGACTCATCTCTATATCCACCGATCGTGAGAATAACAGAATTCTACTCCAATAATACAAGAGATACGGGGATATTTCCATGAGAAGTGAGACAAATTCGGATTTTTTGAACTGAAAATTTTTCAGCAAAAATATGGACTGGCAATAAAATTGGTGTCGGGATCACGAATCCGAAGTATTTTGAATGTTTCAGTGAAACCAATCAACCAGGCTCTCCACCTTCTCGATGAATTCAGCTTACTATTGAAAACTCAGATAATTATCGTATATCTTTCCGAATTCATTCGTTGCATCAACAATCGCGAAAATACCCCAGAAGAATCCATCTCGTTAATGAAGATGAAAAATAAACTCATTTACTTAGGATAATATTTTTGAATCAGATTTCACTCAATCTGTACCCAAAATGTTCAGAAAATCAGCTTCATTTCTGAATTCTGAAGGAGTGTTGAGGGTGAACGGAAGTCTCAATATTGCCACTTTGCCTTTTGAGCCAAAACATTCTCCTCTGTTGCCACATTCTCATTGTCTCACTCGACGTATTATACTCACAACCACTTCCTCCACCCTATCCTGCAAACTTTTCAAAAACCTATTAATTTGGGGATGTTGGATTCAATGACCCAAACAAGCAATAGGTTCAGTAATTGCTGAATGTTTTTAATCGAATCCCATTTCCCAACAGCCCTTGATGTCAAGTGAAATATCTCATACCGGAGTGGATATATATGGCTGGGCCATTCCGCACACTCTCATGATGGGCGCGAGGTGCGAAGAATTACAAATCATATCTCTGTCTGTTTATGTGTATGGCTACGAATTCATTCGAATTGGTTTCAGATTTGTAGCCCCACATCGTTCAATCCAAGGTAGATGTTTTCATTTAAAGGAAGGTGTTGTACCTTGCAATAATTTTTTGTAAAAACATTCTGAAAATTCAGCAGGAGTTGATATCTACTGGAATTTTTGAACAGGACTGCTGTCGAGCTGACGCACCAGTGTTCATAGGAGCAGGTGATTTCAAAATAATGTTACTTTCTTCGACAAATCAAATGTTATCCGAATCCAACAGAAATTTGTCCATACCAGTCATTTTCTTCAGATATATCACGTTAAGTTCTTTCTCTTCTCCCACAACTTAGGCTGCATAGTATCTTATGCTTCTTCACCAGACGATTCAATCAATATGAGATGACCATCATTTATAGATTCATTCACAACTGTACTAGTTGTTTGTCATCTACTTTGTCAGTCAAACTCATATTGTCAGGGTTTGAGAAAATTTCCATTCGATTCATTCATTCTTTTTATACCATTAATTTGTATGTTTTCTTGGTAGAATGCGCACTATTTCTTCCACCCTTCCTATTTATTTTCGATTTACTAGGCCTCGTCTTCGGAAAAGGTTCAACCAGCTCAGGAGTAACGACACTGGTATTAGAAAAAGGCACTTCATTTCCAAGTTCTGATGAGTTCCGCCTGGTGGTTGGTCCAGCTTCAGCTGGAAAAGTGTCTTTAAATGTATGGTTTCAGTTCTGGTCATATGGTATAGGTCTGACTGTTATACTCGATGGTAAAAACTATTCATCGCCAAAAATACACTGATAATATTCTTGAGAATTCACCTTCCTCATCATCTCGGCGATTTCATGAATTGCTTAAGGTTTGCTATAGTTTTAGGGGTAGGTCAAAAACGCCGAGATCCAATGGCTGCGTTTTATGACTCATATGTGGATGAAATTTCAATGAAATTATATCAGTTTCTTTCCACTTGTTCATTACGAGTACAAAGACATGGCTCCCGTGGTTATACACCAAGAGGTTGACTGGCTCATCAGGCGAATATGTCGTATGTTGTGAAAAGTGATCCACTAATGTGAAATGAAGTAACTGATTCGACATTCAGACTATAATGTCAGGTGGAACGACTTTCATGAAATAATCTTCAGAATTCATCGTAGACACACTGTTTCCGATAGCACGGAAACACAGGAATCATGCTTCAAATTGGTTTCACTCTTTTAGCAACCTCTAGTACCTTGGGTAGAACATGGACTGTGGTGATACCCCTTTCATCACAGTCGAAGCGGGTCTTCCCTCAGTAGTACTAGAGGTGTATCCAAACTCTCATTGAAAGTAATGATGAAACTCACATCTCATCGAAAGATATCAGAAATTACATCAATTTAGAACGTGATCTCTTGAACATTTCAAATAAATCAATTCAAAAGTTTATAGCAGATAACAGAAGTCAACATCCAACAATAAATACACCACAAGTAACTGAACAGGACCATCCGTATGTTGAAGAAAAAACAATTATCCTTTACGGAGACCAATATGGCGTGGGATTTACTAAAGTATTGAAGACCATAAATTATGTCAATGATTTTGAGGCACACGAAGTTATTAAACCTAACGTGGAACTTTTTAAGCTTATAAAAAACATTTTCAATGAACCATTACACTTTGATAAGGATGACGTTGTAATTGAGCTCTTCATTACAAATAACTCAAAGACGTTGAATTTAGGTATGAAAAATACTCTGAGTTTGAGCAGATAACATTTGTCCTACACGAGACAAATCTCGAGGAACTGATGAATAAAATAAATCATGTAAAAAACAAAACTTCCAAAGGTATTGACAATATTTAAATAAAAATTTCCCAAAATTTTCCAAGTTCTCGAACTGCTGGTCCACCTTGTTAATGATTCTTTCACCTGAGGAATTTGTCCAGACTTTCTAAAAAGGGTGTATAAGGGTGGTAACCTCTGCGAGCCATCAAATTTTCGACGTATCTATTTAATTCCAACCCTGGGAAAAATGATCAACATTTGGTAAAAACCAGATTGATGGACTTCTTGACTTGCCAAAAAATTCTACATCCTCAACAATTCGGTTTTCAACCTAACGAAAGTACTGGAGATGCAATTTTTTTCTCTAAAAAATTTATACTTGAATCTAAATTCAAAAGAAGCCAACACCGCAATATTTTGTGATCTGTCAAAAGCATTTGACTGTGTTAATCATCAATTTTTAGTATTTTTTCGAATTACACTATTCAACAGATACGAGATCCAATTACAGAATAGAAATATACAGTATGAGCTATTCAACATGTTAACTATATACATTAATATGAATCATTGGTTTATTTATGGAGGGCACACTGCAACAAAAAATGTCAATGGTTTCATTCATCTTATCATATGTATTGCACAACTTATGAATAGGTGCATTCAATTTAACATTGTGTGACAAAGTGGAAGATAGAAAGTACTGTGTCTCCGAGATGTGAGTCTAGGGATATGAAACTTTAATAAATCCAAAATGCAGCTGCAGTCCAAATTGTTGTGAATAAGATTGAAATATTGCTGCGTAAGCTCCACCATTATGGGCTCAGAGACCAGTCATAAGAGGTTCGAGTCTTACTTGAGCCAAATAACCTACATTGTAAAGACCAACAGCTTTTCCGATATCGGTTTCATTAAACATGGTGTGCTTGCACCTATCCTATTCTGGTTATATTTCAATGACCTTGAGAATATCAAGGCCGAAGGTGTATTCACTATTTTCGCAGACGACACAACGATCCTGTGGTATGATCAAAACCCTAACAAACTTTTAAGCAAAATGTTTAGGGATATTAATGCTGTGAGAGTGTGATGGAACTCGAATCAGTTTTCATTCAATACTAATAAAACGAATTTCTTATATTTTCAATGCGATATACCAGACATTTCCCTGGGGAATGATATTATTTCATCTAATAATTTCAACGCCTTTCTAGGGATTCACTTAGACTGTAAACTCAAATTTGAAAATCATGTTCGTGTTCTTAGTGAAAAGCTGCCCACAGCGTGCTATGCTCTACGTGTTGTTTCGAAAGAATTGGGCGAGACAACTGCGAAAGTAGTTTACCATGCCCTATTTTAGTCGCATGTCAGGTATGGTATCCCTTTTTGGGGAACCTGCAGCAAACAGTATTTTCAACATAATCTTTACTCTCCAGAAACGTGCAGCACGCTATATCTGCGGGATTGGACGGCGTGTATCCTGTAAAAAACTTTTCAGAAAACAGAAACTCCATTCCGTCTCTTTCCATTCTCGAATCGGTATGTTTAGTACATAAAAATAAATCAACATATGGCACCATTTTTGGATCCACCCGTCAAAATAACAACCCAAGGCCACCCATTCCAACTTTCAATTTGATAAAAAACTCAATAATTCATAATGCTGCTGAATTATATAACAATCTTCCAGCCAGCGTCAAAACCATTGACTCCCTCGATTTATTCAGGAAATTGGTGAAACTCATTCGTATGGATTAAATATTTTACGGAATTCCAGATTTCTTCAATGAAAACATGAGTGGTATTAGTTAAAATGTGATATTTTGATTGATTGACTAGTTATTTTTAACGAAATAATGTAATTATTTTAAAATGAATAATGTACTTAGTTATTTTTTTTAATCTTGACCATGTGATATACAATTATATTTATTTTCACTTTATATTTATCCTGTGTTATTTTTGTGGTAACACAGAGAGTATTTTTAATAATGTTTTGTATATCATATAAATATTTACAAATTCTTGTTAAGTATATACAAAGTTGAATATTTAAATTTATGTTATTAGTTTCTTTATTAGAATCCAACAAACATTTTATAATGTCTATATTTTGGTATTTTTAGTATATTTTTGATTGATTGAAATTTTCTCTGGTGCAATTGGTCTTGTATTGATTTTTTTTGTAAAAAAAAACACTAGCTTTGCTGAATACGACAACGATAATTTATATTTCTTTCCTCGCTGCCATCACTTTTGAGATATAGTTTCCATATTCCACTTCTCAGGACATTTCTTGTTATTTGCCTTTTCATATTGAAAGACTAGTGCTCGAACTTCATGCCTGCTCATGATAGAAGGACACTTTTTTCATATCACAAAATAAATTCAAACTTTTCATTATCCAACTAATTGCGATTATTAACATGTCTCATTGATGTATATCTTGATACGTTTTGTAAATATCTTAGCAGTTTTTCGAAATTATATATATTGTTTTATTCAAAATATTTTCAACTGCCTTTTCAAGGTCAATATTTTGTCCATTAGACACCTAGTTTACTGTGAGGCATTTCTAAAATAAATGATTCCCCAGTATATCATTTCATTATTTATATTTATTTTATATCATTTTATTGGTAAAAACTAGCGATTTGCTACATTTATCAATATCAATATAACTAATAATATGATATATTACATAAATGAACTTTCACCCTGTATTTTGATCATTATTGGTAGATTTTTCAATTTGCAACACTTTTCTCAACCAAAAGGAAAATTCATTGATTTTTCTACTTATAATTTAAATAATAAAGGACATAATTCAGTAAACGTGTGACCTGTCAATAGTAACGCGAATTGTCTGTGTGCAACATCTGACACAGGCATCGTTAGCAATAACATATATTTTTTCTAAAGAGCAAGATTAGTTCCCAAATATAGGTAGTGCAATATGCTCACTTGATTTACAAATTGATGCCATACTGAAGTCTGTCTGTCTCCAAGGGTTTTGGATCTCTGGAACTCAGAGTTACGTTGTATTCATACCCTTTATTCATTCATTGAAGGCGCACGTCTATGGTTTTAGTCTCTCTGTTGGTCAAATCGCACTGACTTTATATGATTCGTTATAAAAATGTAATCTCTTACACATGAAAGAGCATGAAGGTTTTCAAATAGATTGGTTTATATTAACTGTTGAACATTCAATATTTATTTCAATGATCGCATAATTTCGTTCAACTACTTTTAACTAATCATATTTTAACCTCGAATTCTCCCATATTGTTATTCACCCCTTTTTATATCAGTTGATATCGCCTAACTATGACCTGAGGTTAATTCAGGAAAATCACTCGTTTTCGTCAACTAATTAATTTTTATGGGCCGATGTATGCGTGGTTTGGATTCGAATAGCAGCATTGTTATTAACATATCAATAAATTTTACTGTATATTTCCAAACAATTTTGTGTAAGAACGTCTGCTTGTCCATTATCAATTATATTATATTATCCACACTTCAGGAATAACATTATGCCTGACAAATTATTGGTTTATCTACTGAGTTTGTAATTTTTTCAATTATCAACACCGCCTTTTATTGTTCGTATCCCAATAGTTCCTCTCTTATTATTTATAGCGGGATGTCTGACCTTATGGACCCTCAAACAGTTATATCGTACGTGGTTCATTCGGAAATATTTTCAAACAATTCTTTGATCACCAAATATATTTCCTTTTTGAATTCCTTGGAGACAGACTAACAAGTATTACGTATCTGCAATAGATTCAGGTTTTTTCCTGTTTTCCTTAAAAAATCATATGGATCAAGATACCAGGGTCGGTATCACAACATAAGACTGACTCGAGGTATGGCACACGTAATTGATATGCTGGATTTTTCGGTTGTTATACAAAAAACTTACCCTATATTCATTCACTTCTCAGATCAAAAAACATATGACACAATTGGGGTTTGTTTAGTCAAATTGTTTGATTGCCGGTTCGCAATATCTAGTGTGGTAAGTAAATGATAGTTATGGACCTTACCCAAACTATGCACGACCAAATGTGGCCCAAAAATTCTTACTCAGTGTTCACCTACGTTATACAGTGCGTTCATGAAGTGTAGGAACGCTCCATTAACGCACGAATTGATTATTTCCGGAGATAAAGCTCGTACAGGTCGATTTTTAATTTAAGTTTTCTGCTTTTTTTTTGTTTTTCCTATTCCCACTACCTAACAAGATATGACGTCATCGATATATTTTTTAAATTGAAAGGCCATATTTTTATATCAAAAATTAAAAGACCATACCACATACGACATATGTAACACTATAAGTTACAGTATACTGAGTATAAAGAAAACAGCTGCTCATATTTCTTAGCATTTATTTCATTATTTATTTTGCAACGGAAATATTGAAAGTAGTCAGTACCTAGTGAGAATAAACAAATAACATTGATTGAGCTTCTTGGGATAGTTGACAATATCTGATGAATTCTTGGGTTACGTTTGACAATATCGACAATTGTCAATTCGTTGAATTTCAGTTCGAATTTTCTCTTTAAGGTCTTTCAAATTGGTAGGTCGGTTATGTATACTTCACTTTTCGAATAACCCCAGACGAATAAACTATAGGAGTTAAATCTAGTGACTTAGCAGGCCATTCAATGTGACCGCATCGTCCAAACCAGCGATTGGGAAAGTTTTCATTCAGAAAACCACTAGAGCATAATGTGGACCAAATAGAAGAATCCATTTGACCAGGATGATAAATGTCTGGAAATGTTGCAGTTAAATATGGAACTATATCAGTTTGCTACATTTCTAAATACTTTTCACTCGTCACAGTACCGCCAAAAAAATGTGGTCCTACAATGGTATTCCTGAGAATCTCAACCCACACAGGTACTTTTGTAGGTATTGGGTATGAGCTTCCATTGTTGGATTGGGATTTTTTGTTGCCAGTGACGTCAAATTTGCGTATTCACAGTACCGTTCATACAGAAAGTTGATTAGTCAGAAAATAAGACATTAAATTCAAAACAATTATTTTGATTACTTACTTACTTACACTTCTTGCATATTTTATTATTTAGTTCATGTATAAGTTTAACTTCATATGGATGTAATTTGGAGACAGATCTCATTGTTGTCAGATAAAGTTGAAATTGAACGATAAGTTTTTTTTCAATTACAAGTAATACATTCAATTGTCATATGAAACGGTAGGTCTGCCACGCTCAGGCTCATTTGTAATATTGACAATTTCATAAAGGTTATGCTATATATTGCCTAATGTCGATTTGTTTATTGGTTCTCGATTAGGATATTTTTTTATTAAAGATGTCGGATACTTGCGCCATACTTCCTTTACGATCGCTGTTTTTCTAACAGTACCTATATCGTAATTTCAAAAATGATTTCTTTCAGGGTAATATTTTTGAAGACTTATAAATCGATATGCTACACAACAATTTAATAATGATATATGTAATGGTAAGTAACAACTTATTGTCTGGTTGCTAAAGGTTTTCAGATGTTTTCATAGCCTACCTGAGGTTTGAAAATATACCCGAACTAACTACTGAGTATTTTTCAGGTATTCATTGCAAAATAAATGATAAAAGAAATATTGAGAAATATGAGCACCTGTTTCCTGTATACTCAGTATACTGTTACTTAAAATGTTTCATATGTCGTATGTGGTATGGTTGAACTATGGGCTTCTAATTTTCGATATAAAAATATACTCTTTCCATTAAAAAAAAATTAGATAACGTCATATCTTGTAGGAAAGTAGGGGTACATTTTTTTAGTTTTGTAAAAAAAGAATAAAATTGAAATTAAAAATCGACTTGTCCGAGCTTTACCTCCGAAAATAATTAACTCGTAAGATAATCGAGCGTTTCAACACTTTATGAATGCACTGTATAAGGAACTCCTGTGCAGAATTGTATGCTTCTAGACCCACCGGTGTCTTAATATTTATAACCTCCTATTCAACCTCCTCAGGAGATGAATTTTCATGCTTCCAAACCCACCGGTTTAAGCTGTATATTCTCAACCCCCTATTCAACCCTCATAGGGCAAATATTTCTCGATTTCAGTTCTTTCGCATAAGTGGAAGTCTTCATTGTGTTGTTATCAATGCTTCCCATTATTCGTTGAGCTTGTCCGGCAAATATGAGTTTCCCAGGCCTCAGAATAGTTGCGGTCCCTGAACTCCGACATGCAGTTTCTTGTTTCTTCCTAATTGTTTTATTTTATGGAGGCATTCCCATACCATCTTCGAATACGCTTTTATGGCTGTTTGGTTGTCGGACATAATTGCAATCTTGTTTCTGTAGTTCCTGTCGAAGTAGAACTTTCGATAGCGTGCATTTCCGATTGCTTGGGGACTTGCCCGAGTTACTCTGGGGATCTTTGATTATGGTGTTTTGGAGAAAGGGATTCGGTTCATGATTTATTCAAATTGTTCATTTCTGAATTTGCTTCCATGCGATTCCCAGAGCCAATTCATTTGTGCTGATAATCTTCACAAAGAACCCCGCACGAAAACATATGGGAAATTGGCTCTCGGTTGAATTGGTTGAAATTTTATTATGTTATAGTAGGATGGGTCATTAGAAAAAAGTGTGACTTTAAATGATTTTGTATGTTTAGTTTCTGAGATATAAGCGGCCAAAAGTCGTGAAAACGTCGTATTGGGGTAAGATTGACAAAGAAAAAAAACATTTTTTTTATTCGAAATAAGACAAAGTAAGGATGAAAATGTATTGATCGGAACTCATAAACATGTTCGAATATAATCTCAGGGTGTATACGGGATAGTCAAAAAAATCGTTTTTCCGGATTTTTTTCCAGCACTATTTCAAAACCAACAAGTTATATTTTGTTAAAATATCATAGTTTCAGTCTATTGTGGGCGAAAAAACGTGTTTTGTTTCTTGATGACTCTCTCTGTTCGAAATATATATATATTTTTAATTTTCGAGTGTACCCCTAAACGGAAAACAATTGACAGATCGTTTTTGATTACAAAAATGGGAATTAATCGCTACTGCCCATTGAATAAAAGATACATGCTGATGAACTGAATTGTTCAATATTACCTTTCATTTAGATAAAGGGTGCGTTACATTTTTTTAGGTCATTTACAATGTTATTATTGAATATCTAGAAACTGTTTCGTTAATTTGGACCATATTTCACTCACAATATTTTGAAAATGTTGTCTATCATATACGATAGTTTTATCAGTTTTGTATGTTGCGATACTCCAAGAGAACTATCAAAGCAGCATCAAGAATCAAAACGGAACAACGAGAAGTTCAGGAACTACCCATTGGCAAAACATTCTTACCATACATAAAGGGTACTGTCAGAGACACACAGTAATTTTGAATATTTTCATTTTAACAAGTTTATGTTATCTCTGTATCAATTTTTATTTTAGAAACACTCAGTACAGAGAAGATAGATATATGTCACTTTATGTCAGTTAGACAAGAATATCAGTATTGTACATACTTCCGAAAATATTGTATTTGGGCGTTTCCTTACGGAATAAATTACGTATTGTGAAGTTTTGGCGTAGTTTACTTCCGAACCAGTGACCAAGAGAACGGCGGGTAGCTTTTCGTCTGGGTCACGACATTTTTTGGCGACCGTGACAGGACTTAGGGGACGTATAGTTTTCGGGAGTTTCACGGACATCTCGTGTTCTATATATAGACAAACTTTTACGGTGATTTAGTGTACGAAGGTTTCAAATACACATCACGCGTGGTTTTGACCAAGTTTGTCATCGTGAGGGAGCGCGAGATGGAGCAAACTAAAAAGCATAGGTCCGTACTTCGTTCCGCCTTCACAAAGAAGGCAAATGAGTTGGATCAACTGATTACAGCCGAAGTCAAGGACATGCAGCAGATTCAGGTAGCTTGGGAGATTTTACAGCAGAAATATGATGCTTCAGTTGTATCTGAAAGCGAAGTTTATGAATCCCTCCTAGCGCAAGATGCGAGCGAGGAGGATCTGGAACTCGAAATGGAGTCTAGCGATGTCTATAGGGTAAGATTTACTACGATGAAACTACGTTCCAAGAAGGGAGGTCACGACGAAGAAGTCAGGTCGGTACTTCAGTCTGAACAACTATCTACAAGATATCAGACAGGTAAGCGTAAATTTAAACTTACTACTATTGAATTCAAAAAATTCAGTGGAGATATTCGAGAATGGCTTTCATTTTGGGCTCAATTTAGAAAAATTCACGAGGATCCTGACATTGTAACAACTGATAAAATTGAATATTTGATTCAAGCCACAGTTCCTTGTAGTAGAGCAAGACAATTGGTAGAAAGTTATCCTGCTATGAATGAAAATTATGAAAAAATCATTCAAAGCCTCAAATCTCGTTTTGGCAGGGACGATTTACAAATTGAAGTCTATGTCAGAGAGTTACTGAAACTCATTTTGAATAATGCTGTGTCACAAACAAAATCGGATCTCTCCACTCTATATGACAGAATTGAAACTCAGTTGCGGGAACTTGAAACTTTAGGAATAACTTCGGCGAAATGTGCAGCAATGCTATATCCATTGATTGAATCTTGTTTACCAGAAGATTTACTAAGAGTTTGGCAAAGATCAACGGAGTTTTCAAGTGGCCGTAGAAGTGATGATGTAAACTCTATCGTTCCTGAAGATTTCACATTGGATTCTCGTTTAAAGGGTCTTATGAGTTTTTTGAAAAATTAAATTGAAAACGAACAACGCATTTCTTTAGCATCTGAAGGGTTCGGACTTTGTTCAAATAATGTTTCTACGAATGATCGTCACAAAAAAGAAAAATCAAAACCTATTGCGACATTATCTACTGCGGCTGGCTTGATAAATTGCGACGTTGCCAAATGTGTTTTTTGTGGGGGGATCCACGATAGTGAAGGATGTTTCAAGGCTCAGAAATTGAGTTTTGTTCAGAAAAAAAACACACTATCGGATAAAAAAGCGTGTTTTCGTTGTCTCGAAATAGGCCATATGTCGAGGAGGTGTCGTAGTCGTTTGAAATGTCTTATATGCGGCAAATCTCACGTCATTTTAATGTGTGCTGATTTACCTTCGAATAAAATAACTCCTGCTGATCAATTTTCTGGAAGTAGAGACAAAGAGGGCACAAAAACTGAAAATCAAGTAAATCAAGTACTGGCAAATCACACCAGCGCACATGTATTTTTGCAAACACTTCGTGTAAAAATCAGTTATGGAGATCGATCTCGCGAAGTACGTGTTCTCATTGATAGTGCTAGTCCGGTCCTGCATAGAACCGGAGACGCTGTGCTTCAGATCGCTCCGCAAATAATTGCGAATTTCCAAGTGTTTTCAAACTCCGACGTCGCCTTGTGCCCCGAAGAGTGGAGAAGCAACCGTTAGAACCCACCCCACCGAAGATCCCATATGAAACCAAATTCTCAGTAGAATTGGACGAGGCCTCTGGAAAAAGTATCCTGGCAAGCAAGGAAGCTGTGCTGCCAGGGATCGGTTCTCTCCCGAGGGCCGATCTCCTGGAAGTGCTGAGCACCCTACTCGCCTCGTTGGGAGATGATCTTTCAAAAATTTCTGCCGTAAGTGCATTGATAAGTTCTAAATCGACTGATTCCGATGCCCAAAATGGACGTGCCCCTGCGAAGAGACATAAAAAGGAGACATTCCCGGAACTTCCAGTGCCTAAAGATAATTCAAATCCCTCATTACCTACTCATGCTTTCCGTAGAAATAATAGAAATGTCATATACAATAGCCCTGTTGGAAAAAATGCGAATTATGTTGTAACTTCCAATAAGTATGATCACTTGTCAAATCTGACGGACGGTGACATGCACGTTCCCACGTTTGGAATGTCTACAAATCCAGGGTCGGAATCAGCCAATATGAGTTCAACCGAATCCTTCACGAAAAATTCAAAATCCACCGTAAACACCAATAATGATAATAATATTATTCAAAATTCCACTAATGACGACATAAACATGGACCAAACTAACGAGACTCCTGTACTACCCACGGAACAGACTCCACAGACAATAAAACGCCAGAACGTACCCCCTATCACCGTTAGGGACAAAAATATGTGGACCACGGTGTTTCATTGTTCAAATCAAACAACATTAAACCAACCAAACCTGCTAAGAATGTCTATGAAGGCATAAAAATTTCCCGACTCCCCTGATGACTTCAGGAAAATTAGTAGCATTTTTAAGGATCAGAAAATTCCCTTCCACACATATAGTCTCCCCGAGGAGAAAAAATTGCGAGTTGTTCTCCGAGGTGTCCCAGAATTTATTTCCTGTGATGACATCAAAAACGAGCTAACTGAGAGGGGGTTCGTCCCGGAATCAGTGGCGCGCATGCACAAAAATGATGCCAAAAAGACTCCAATTCCACTAGTTTTAATTCTCCGAATAAATCAAAATAAATACAGATTTACTGAATGTCCAAATTACGGCTGAACCACAGAGGCCCAGAGCCTCTGTGGGCCAATGTCACAGATGTCAGCGGTTTGGCCACTGCCAGCTGAATTGCTGCGCCACCCCCGCCTGCGTCAAGTGCGGGGATGCCCATATCACTCGTGAATGTCCAAAGCCTAGGGAAAGAAAAAGCTAGGTGTGCGAACTGCAGTGGGGATCATACTGCGAACTATCGTGGATGTCCCAAATGTCCACGCATAAGGCGCAGGGTGGACCCCGCTTCAGTATCGCAAAATCGACGATATTTTCCCGAAAACAGGACACGGGCGGGGGTGTCGTATGCGGCGGCGGCCCGGGACGCTTCCCCTCCTCAGCCAGCTCAAATTTCAACGCCTAAAGACATCCTTAGCACTTTAGACCAAATGAGGATGTTGTTTGCGCAGTTCGCTGAAGCTGCTGCAAAGTTCTCAACAGGTTTTAATCCCAATTAATGGGTGAACAACAGCTTCCGAATTTCATCAAAGCGGTGAGTTAGAATTGTAATGGACTTCTCCAGAATAGACTTGAGTTTCAAGAGTTTCTTGTAGAGAATAACATCGATGTTGCTTTTCTGCAGCAGACTCATCTTAATGGAGAACCTGTTAGATTTCCTAACTACAAAGTGCTCAGAAATGACAGGATTGGACGTCCGGGTGGAGGTGTTGCCATTTTGGTCAAGCGTTATCACTCGCATGTTCAGTTTGGCATTTCCAATGATGATACCCATGGTATTGAAGCTGTGGGTATAATTTTCAACACGAGGAGTGGTCGTTTGCGTTTAATCAGTGCTTACAACCCTCCGCGGAATCAAATACTTCCTGAGGCACTTGATGTGCTCCTGATGGAAACAGACTAACCTGTTTTGGTCATGGGTGATCTGAACGCTAAGCACGTGCAATGGAGTCGTGTAACCAACGTCAATGGCAGACGTTTGAGGCAACACAGTGACAGGTATGAATACCAAGTGTTGGCTCCAGATGAGCCGACACACTTTGGTCCATACAGGCCCGATGTACTTGACATTGCCCTGGCCAGGAATATCACCTGGAACTGGGATATACACGTCCTCACCGAGTTGGGCTCTGATCACAATCCGGTGATTTTATCACTGGGAGGTGATCCACCGCCCCAGACGGATCGCATGTGTACCAAGGTGAACTGGAAGAGATTCCGTTCGCTTCTGGAGACAGGTTACTGCACTCCTGAGAGAATAAATTCTCCACTCGAGTTGGATGAGGCCGTAGCGCGCTACGAACTCACCATCAAAAATGATTTAGAGGATTCCTCCCACAAGGAACCGGCTCCTAGATTCCATGACGAGTTCCCTTTGAGGATTAAAAATCTTATCCGCGAGAGAAATCGCGCTAGAAGGGCGTATCAAAGGAGTCTGTTCCCTGTGGACAGAATCCGAGCCAATGAATTAAATAGGGAGGTTAGAGAAAATATATCGGAATTTCGGAACGAAAGATTTGGCATAACCCTTCAAAATTCAGAAAACTGTGACCAACTTTGGAAAATTAATCAAAATTTAAAACAAAAAAAGACCGATCTCCCCCCTATTCATGGTGAGGCCGGAATGTGCTATGACCCAGTGTCCAAAGCTCAAGCTTTTGCAGACTCGATGGAAAGGCAGTTTAGACTGACTGAGTATCCTGACGATGATCTGGATCGTGAAATTTTGTTGGAAAATCGGGTTCACCGTACTCTCAGGGAACCCAATCATGACGACATTCGTCCAGCTACGTTGGATGAACTTAAGGCCCATATAAAGGGACTCAATCCCAAAAAGGCGCCTGGTTACGACGGAATTACTAATCGAATGATTAAGTATTTCCCGGATAACCAGGTGCAGTCATTATTGAATATTATTAATAATTCACTGCGCCTTAAGAGATTCCCTCGGAGGTGGAAGCATGCCGTTGTGGTTATGATTCCGAAACAGGGACAAAACCCGACCTTTCCACAAAATTATCGACCAATCAGTCTGCTTTGCAGTTCGGCTAAGCTGGCTGAAAAAATCGTTCTAGAAAGGCTTGACGAAGAAGTGGAGGATAGAAATGTCCTACCCAACAAACAATTTGGTTTTAGACGTGCTCACTCCACTGAGCTACAGGTGATGAGGCTAGTGGAGGACACTATTTCATCCTTAAACTCAAATAACAGCGCTCACATTGTTTTACTTGATATGAGCAAAGCCTTCGACAGGGTTTGGCATGAAGGGCTTCTTGCTAAGCTAATAGATTTCCACCTGCCTCTGAGTTTGATCAAGTGGATCAAGTCGTTCCTCTTTGGTAGGACATTTCAAGTCAGGGTCGACAATTCTCTCTCGGGTTCGAGAGAAATTGAGGCCGGCGTTCCTCAGGGGCTGTACTGTCTCCTATCTTATACGCCCTCTACACGTCGGATATTCCAAGAAGCGAACATGTGAAGGTCTCTCTGTTCGCCGATGATACGGCTTTGCTTTCCTCTGCAGCTGACCACCTGATGGGTGTCGTTTACTTGCAGAATGCATTAGACGACCTCCAGCAGTGGTATCTGGAGTGGAAGATAAAGCTAAATCCTGAAAAAACACAAGCGATTTCGATGGGTCGCAAGAGGAGCAACCCGGAGAGGGAAGTGACTATCTCTGGAAGGGAGATAGAATGGTCAGAGCAGGTCAAGTACCTGGGAGTTACTCTGGATCGCCGGCTCACCTGGAGACCACACGTCAATATTGTCAGAGACAAAATCGTCAGAAAGATCTGTGCACTATATCCCCTGATTAACAGGAAGAGCAAACTGTCCCTTAAAAACAAAGTCACGATTTACAAAATGATGTTCAGGCCTGTCATTTTGTATGCTTTGGCCGCCTGGGGCCAAATCTGCAGGTCTAGCATTGGCATCCTGGAACGGGCGCAAATGAGAGTCCTGCGGATGATAACGAACGCTCCGTGGTACGTGCGGAATGATCGAATCCTCGAAGACCTAAATCTATCAGAAGTATCATTAGAGAACGCAATCAGAAAGTATTTGATTGTGCAATAGCTCACGAGAATCCGCTCGTGAGGGAAGCCACCGATTATAATATAGACGACCCCCCGCGTTTTAAACGTCCCAGGCACTCTCTGGAGTGATGGGTTACCTACTGATCCATACAGGGTAGCAAAGCTGCATCCTCATTAGAAATTACTATTTTTCAAATTTTTACGATCGGAATTCCCTCTCGGCCATTGTTCGAGATACACCACCATGGCAAGGACTAGAGACCGGTCTCTAATTCTTGACCAACCAAATTCTAAATTCGTGAACGGCTGTGGTCCACTTATTTGATGTCTAAAGAGTAAGAGCCTTAGGGCTACACTCGGCTTATTAACAGTGATAGGAGATCCAGATTCATTGATAGTGGTTCGCAACGTTCTTACGTTTTGAAATCGACTGTACTTCAAATGGGATATGTACCCAAACGGACAGAATGTATTAGACACTGCTTATTTGGGGGTACACAAACTTCAAAACAGCGAAATAATTGTTATGATATAAAATTAACACAGGATGACTATTCATGTACCCTCGAGGCTCTAGATCAACCGAAGATATGTAATGAAATACCTTCCATATTTCATGGTGCATGGATGGAAGAATTGAAAACATTGCATATTGATCTACATGATACTCTAGGTTCAGATCCAATTGAAATTTCAATTGGTGCTGATGTCGCTGGAAAATTGTATACAGGGCGCAGACATATTCTGACATGTGGTTAGTAGCAGTTGAGACTTTGTTGGGATGGACACTAATGGAAAGAATTCCATCAGATCTGCCAAACTTCAGTACGACTTTGACAGTTCACTCACTCTTTGTGAAAGATGCTACCATTACCAAACTATGGGAATTAGACGTATTAGGGATTGAAGAGCCATCCGGAAGAAAATCTCGTCAAGATCTGGCAAATGAAGCAAAAGAACTCTTCCTAAAAACGATCACGGTTGATTACGAGGGTCGTTACAAGGTTAGGTTGCCATGGCAGGATGGACATCCTCCACTTTCGGATAATTATGCTCTGGCGAAAAAAAGACTTCAATCCACTTTGAAGAAACTGAAGAATGCCCAGCTAATCGCATCTTATGATCAAGTCTTCAAGGAGTGGCTTCAAGAGGAAATTATTGAACAGGTCACCGAATCTGAGATTGACGTCCCTGTTCATCATTTACCTCACAGGCCGGTGATCAAAGAAAGTAGTTCGACGACAAAAATAAGACCAGTGTTCGACGCTTCATCGCATGAAAACGATAAACCCGCACTAAACCACTGTCTAGAAAAAGGCTTGAACACAATAGAACTGATACCTACTATTTTGCTCAGGTTTCGGCAACAAAAAATCGGTGTCGTATCGGATATTCGAAAAGCCTTCCTACAGATAAGTGTTCATGAAGCAGATAGAAATATTCTACGATTCTTGTGGATTGATCAAGATGGAAATGAAACAATTTATCGTCACAGAAGAGTTGTATTTGGCGTGAACAGTAGTCCATTTTTGCTTGGCGCTACAATCGAGTATCATATATCAAAGATTCGAAGTAAATGTACGGGGACTGATGTCTTATATTCCAGTGACACTATTGAGAAACTATCCAGGAGTTTTTATGTAGATAATTGTGTAACGAGTGTTCCTGATGAAAAAACTCTAAGTAAATTCATTAAAGAGGCAAGTCTCCTTATGGCCGAGGCTAAATTTGATTTACGAGGGTGGGAGTTTACACAGAACACTCAAAATGATACATTACTTGTTCCTGTACTTGGTCTTAAATGGAATAAAAGTAAAGACACATTGAATATCAATGAAGAATGTCTCAAAGGTGTCGATAGTATTCAAGATGAGATTATTACGAAAAGGCTCATACTTTCTATGGCTCAGCGTATATTTGATCCTATTAGGTTCACTTGTCCAGTTTCGATTGGTCCAAAATTGTTACTTCAACAACTATGGGAGAAAAAATTGGCATGGGATATACCCGTGGAGGTAAATATTGCCGATAATTTCTGTAAGTGGGCTAAGGAGCTTCCATATCTACTGGAGATAGAGATTCCCAGATGGATGCATGTCGGATCAAATGAGGCCGATAATTGGAGCATACATACATTTTGCGATGCGAGTAAAAAAGCCTATTCTACCGTTATTTTTTTGAGGGTAGCACAACAAAGCCAGGTATCTATATTTTTAGTCGCTGCTAAAACGAGAGTAGCACCATTGAAGATTATATCCATACCACGATTGGAGTTGATGGCTGCAACGATCGGTGCTAGGTTGTGTGCCTCGGTTCAAGGAAATTTCAGCAGAAATATCGACTGTTACTTCTGGAGTGACTCATCGACTGTGGTTCCATGGATTCGTCGTACTGAAGAATGGGCTACCTTTGTTTGGAATCGAGTTGCGGAAATTCGCACGTTGACATCGATTAAGACATGGAGACATGTACCAGGCTTCCTAAACCCAGACGATCTACCTTCCCGAGGTTGTTCAGCTAAACAACTACTTGAATCCAGATGGTGGGAGGGGCCTAAATGGCTATATGCTGAACCCTGTTTATGGCCACGAGAACTTATGGAAAATAATGAAGAGGAGATTGAAAAGGAAAGGAAGAAACTGTCAGTCACAACTTTGCTCAATTTGAGTTCTGATGATTGGAATTTTTCACGTTTTTCAAAATATGACAAAGCTGTGATAACGATAGCATGGATATTTCGATTTATATGGAACACAAGATATGGAAATAAAAAGATTCAAGGCCAGTTGACTGTTGAAGAAATCGATCAAGCCGAAGTGTTTATTTTCAAAGTTGTTCAGCATGAAACATGTCAGAACGAAAATGACAAGAGGATAAGTAGTTTGAACGCCTTTCGTGATGAAACTGGACTTATTCGATTGAGATCTCCAATCTCCAGGCGGAACGATGTTATAGACTTTTGCTTTCCTATTGTTTTGCCAGGCAAACATCCGGTTGTGAATAAGTTAATTTTAAAATTTCATGAAAATTCATGTGATATAGGCACCCAGGGACTACTGAGTTCACTCAGGCAAAAATATTGGATATTAGGTGGACGTCGTTCTATTCGGTCGGTAATATCAAAATATGTCATTTGTAAAAGACATAGTGTCAAACATTTAGATGAAAACACACCACCTTTACCAGTGGATCGGGTTCGTGACGCCGTGGCATTCGAAGTCACTGGAGTGGATTTTGCTGGACCCTTATTCCTAAAGACTGGGGAAAAAGTTTGGGTTTGTTTGTTCACATGTGCCGTGTATCGCGCTGTGCATCTAGAACTTTCTATTTCACTGTCTACACCGAATTTTATACAGACTCTTCGACGATTTGTCGCGCGACGTGGACGACCAAAGACAATATATAGCGATAACGGAAAAAACTTTGTCGGAACCGAAAATGCGTTCAGTAGACTGAATTGGGAGACAATTACCGATTTTGAAGTGACCGTGGAATGGTCCGTGCGATGACGAAAACTAACCTAAGTTTTCTCAAATTATTTTATTGTGGCTTACAAAAAGTTCGTTTTATCTGTTACGTGAAATGTGAATGATATTCATTCAATATGAAATGGGTTGTGCGTTTTCAATAGACAATTTTTCCCAATTTTGAAGTGACCGTGGATTGGTCAGCGCGATGACAAGAACTAACCTAACTTTTCTCAAATTATGTTATTGTGGCTTACAAAAACTTTATTTTACCTATTACGTGAAACGTGAATGATATTCATTCAAAATAAAATGGGTTGTGCGTTTTCAATAGACAATTTTTCTTGATTTTGTATAAAAAGGTTAATTTAAATAGATTGGATCTCTGACTCGTACTCCTGCTTAATATTCATACATCAATTTTTAATTCTGTTTGCATAAATGCCATCATTTCAATTACTTGTTAATTGATAATTGTTGATTGGAGCTGCATAAATCCAGTATACTTGCTACATGTCCTTTTTTAACAATTAATGAACATGTACCCCCAATTTCGAGGTTAAAACTTTGAAGTAATAGCCCGACGTGTTCGCCCCTTTCGAAGGTATTAAACCTATTGTAATTTTTAGGTTATAACTTTGAAGTGGTGAGTCATGGGCCTGCGACGTGGTGGAAAAAAATAATAATTTAGTTCCACCAAGCACTTTATGATGGGAGGAGCTTTATAGTGGTATATTTACACTTTCTGCCACTTTAAAATCACATTCTTCAAAAGCCGCCATATCAACAGTAATATGCTGGGTCGCCATTATAAGAGAAAAGATCGAAATATTCAATAAAGATGTATTTGTCATCAGCACTGCATCAAACGTAGTAATTTGTTACGTAAGTATTTGTTTCAACTAACCATTATTGATAAAACAATGTTTGAGGGATTTAAGTACATAGTTCCAGAGGCGAGTTATTTTCGAAATTATAATGTTTTCCTCAAATAAAGTGTATTCAGATGGCGTGTGCTCACAATCGAGCTACAACATCCATATTTCACATAAAACTTTCAATCGTTTTAATTTTATCCCGATCAGAAGTATCCAAATTCAATATACTCACTTACGCGTTTGTATGTTATATATTTTAATAGTTAGTGTTAGAAATGAATCAGGCAAAATGAAAGAATGAGAAACATTTATCACAAAAATATGTTGCTGAACAGGGATTGAGCTACATATTATTCACACAAACGCAGTCAGTTGTTTAACGTGTCTAGTGTCGGCCACTACATATCCACGTTTTTGCCAGGTGACCACAACGTGGTTGGAATGTGGCCATCTGAGATCCAGGAACGTAGATCGGAACGTAACAGCCACCAAAAAAGTGTTCCCCATTTTGGTAGCCGCCGCGTGATAGAACCGTGTATATTACGTGGCTGTGGTCAAACACTTCAAAGTTTTCCAGAATCGTGGCCGCTACGTTCCGTCCACTTAAAATACTACTTGGGGGTTTATAGTGGAAAAAGCCACTTTTGCTCCGGGCAGTCTCAGTGAAGAAAGACACTCCAGGGGTCAATATAGTCGTGACACTGTAACAGGGCCAGCAAGGTAGGCTTTAATTGCCTTTCACTGGGTTTCGAATCTGGGTGGCGACTGCGCACTAGATGTTTAAATTCTACTCAAGATAGTAAATGAAAGAATACTAAAAATAGGATAAACAGGTATATTAAATAACAATGGAATTACAGTCAGGGCGGCTGCTGTCAGCCTCAAGTTATTACAACAAATAAACGACCGGCAAGCACTAGTTACAGAAAAAGCGGGAAGGGTGTGTTTCAAGCAAGCGGGGTAAACTTAGCAACCAAAAGCTTTCGCGGTGGGGGGGTATCGTACGGACTCGTATGCAGAAATTACCAGCGCAGCATTGAAATGATTATGTGCCTCTTACGGGTATGGTTCGATCATGCGCACAGCGCATCGGTGGTACTTACAAACATTTCCTGATGTCTTTTACCTGATACAACATATTTACCCAAACACGATCTCACTGCTTCGGCAAGGCCCGGGACGGTCGTGGACTGCTTCGGTCTTTGGCTCACACTCTGGATACTAGTCGGACGCGTGACTGCTTCTGCTGGGCTCGGCAAGCTACTCAATCTTTGAAATATTTCAAAACGGAACTACAGCCGGCTTCTCCCTCTTTTGCAAATGCCTTTCGACCGACTTATATGCGCGCGCCGTTTTGTGGACTCTGTCGATCGAGATCCAAATTATATTTTCCTAGTATAATTACCCAGCTTGTAAACATTCTCCTTGATATCAATCCATGTGGTGTGACGTCGGCCGGATGACGTCAGCTCGTAGCGTGCACCTCTGTTTCGACTCAACTCTTCTCTCTGGCTTCTGGCGGAAAACTGAATGTGCTCCGCTCACTGCTTGTTAAATTCTCCTAAGATCCACGTGATGTGACGTCAGTCGGATGACGTCAGCTCGGTAGCGTGTGCCTTTGGCTCGACTGGACTGCTGTCTGTCGCTTCTATCGGATGACTGAATTCTCTCGGCCGTATTTTTAAATATCCTACCTGGCTCGATACAAATGTTTTCTCGAGAGTTGTTGGCTAGCGCAGGTTATACTCGCGCGTGCTATTTATCTACGCCCCGCGGTATTAGCGTGATTTCCGGAAGGCGTTTAGTCTGTTTATTAGGATAGATGTAATCCACGGATTCATCACGAACACGAATGGTATTTCTAGACTTATTATTACTGTCAAGAGGAGTTCAATTCCTTACAGGGAGCTTTTGGCTGATAAATATAGCGGGAAAATAGTAACTTCGTTAAACAATACATTATGGAATTTTTGCTAGTGAAAAAAAATATTCGATTCTATTCAAAATTGGAATGTGGGGGTTTTCGGAGACAGAGATCACCATCACTTCAAGATGGCGGCTCCAATATGGCGACGAGTTTTGTGGCTATAGCCGGATTCCAATGAAAATTGGTATGTGAGGGTTTTTGGTGTCGGAGATCATGCTTTCCTTGTCAAAATCCAAGAAATCGAAATGGCGGATCTAAGATGGCGATGATGGCATTTAATTGCTATGTGGGTTTTTGTGGTGTCGAAGATTATCAATTTTCGTCAGAATTCAATGAGATGACAGATTTAATTAATGTGTATAAAGAGTTAAATGAAAATATTAAAAAAAATAGTTTCATAAAAATGCACTAAAAAGGAAAAAATAATGTATCTAGTTGTTTGACCTAGGTTAGTCTGTAAGTGGGAGATTCAAAAGCTTGCCACGAATATAAATGGGCGGCAAGATTTTGAATAACCTAGGTCAAATGATTAAATACCATATTTTTTCCTTTCTAGTGCATTTGTTCGAAAGCTTCCCCAATTTTTTTTTAATCATTTTTATTGACTTCAATTTTCAGTTGGATTGTTATATCTCGATAGCTATTGGGACATTTTTACACATATTTCTGGAATATTTGTTGTAAGAAGTAGTTTCTATTGATTTATATAGATTTAATTTTGTATTTGGAATGATTTGGCAAATTCCACTTGACCCAGAAAAGAAACTGCTATAAAAAAATTGTACAAGCCATATTTACGGATATCTGAATAGCAACATAATATGATCTTAGTAGAGCATTTGATACAGTTGATCGGCTACTACCAAAAATAGTGGTCATATAATAATTTGAGTCAAACTCAGCGAATGAAAAAAAGTGGTGTACTACAAGGATCTATTCCAGGTGCTTCAAACTTTGTTGCTTCAATATAAGTTATTGTTGAATATGGAAATATATGATTTTATTTATATTGAGTTTGGAGCAGTTACCTCTATAATTTTGTATCTACTCCATCTGGTATATTTGAGTAGGAATGTATGTTTGATGTATGTATGAATATGTGCTGAACTACCTAGTCTAATAAGTTTCAATAAATACAAGTTCATAAAGTTAAAAAAATGAATAAATAATCAATATAACTATTATGAGAGCGAGAGTTCCTGGCGACCCGTTATAAATCCCGTTTTTCACTCGAAACTTCTCTTGCTGAGGCTGACTAATGCTTTTGATCTTTCTTGATTATTAAATTACCGAGAAGTTTTTCAGCCTACTGCAATGTTCCTGATTCTTTAGAGAGCTCTTCCTGAAAATACGAGTTTGACAGGCCTCAAAATGGTTGTGAACCGGTCAATGGCGAAAGTGATCTTCCGATAGCTTGTATTTACGATTGCTTGGGGATTAGCCTGTGGGTTCGGAGTATTCGATGCGGAGCCCCACTTTCCTTGATTATCTTAGATTATGGTGTTTTCGATGGATTCAGTTCATGATATATTCAAATAGTTCATCATTTCTGAAGTTGCATTCATGTGATTCCCATGTGAGACTCCCATGTATTAATTGATTTGTGCTGATAATGTTCCCGATTTATTGCAAGTTATCTCCTCCTCAAATATCCTAGTGAGTATTCAATGAACTTGATTTATTGCAATGAGGATTTATTTTTACTTGTAGTTTTCAGTTACATCGTAATATCACGATACCTATTGGAGTTTCTTCACACATATTTCCGTGATAACTTCTGATTCTTTGGTTCTTATACTTCATCATTATTTCAAGAAGTGGTTTCTGACGATGTATATATATATATATATATATATATATATATCTATATATATTTATTATATATATATATATATTTATTATATATATATATATATATATATATATATAATTCCGTACGCTTTTTTTTCTTTCGATATTTTTCCAATCTTCTTTGCAAAATTGCAATAATTAGAGAATATAACTCGCTATTGATTCGAAACAAAATAACAAATAAATATATTTTCTACTTTGGTCCGAAATCTCACATGCGCAATAGAAGAGTACTAACATTTTGAACACATTTCATTCGGTTACTCGATTGGCCAAGTTTTCTTCAACTCCGAATGTAACTCGATATGGAAATTCAGATTATTTATGTTTGTATATTTTCGTCACGTGAGGAAAAAGCGTTATGCTCTCTCCATGGTTCCAAATGATCAAATAAATCAATTGATATCGAGGTAGCATCAATCTCATGTATCCACCATTTCGTGTTTTTTTTCTTATTTTTTTTTTTTTAAATTGACGTTTTCTTTTCTATAACATTTAATTGTCATTCTATCTCCTCCGCCATAGTAAAAGGTATTTTATTCTTGATAATACTGATAATAATTCCATTATATGAAATTGACGTGCCAAATATTCAATGTAAACCAATAATCCAACTTTGGCAAACGAAAAACATAAGAAACTATGTCCAAAAAAGGATATAATCATCACGTTATATATAAATATAAATGAAATAGACAGAGAGAGAGAGAGAGAGAGAGAGAGAGAGAGAGAAAGTTGCATGGAGGGGGTTAACGCATTTTTCTTACGAGACTATTTCTACCATTCAACACCTCCGCAAGCCGCGTAAAGGGACTTTGTTCCAAAAATCCATAATGATGACCCTTTCACTTGATGAATCACCTGACATTATTATATAATTATCTTAGGTTTAGAAAAAAGAAATGTAAATATGGGGCCATTGTTATGAGAACTGTATTATGCAAATTTCTTGCATTGGACCAAAAAAGCTTGAAAGAAGTATGACCGCGAAATTTGGAGGCATGAGCTAGAAACAAAGGAATAGGCAAAAATAACGAATGCATATGCAAAATAATGTAGCTTTCATCTGCGTTCTTTTGAATTCGGCGATGTACGTGTATTTGTTGTGAACATAACCTTTTGAATCTATTATACACTGAAGAATTGTTACAAATCGTATATATATATATTGTTATGTAATGATTAATGACTGTTGTTAATTTCACCCCGCGTTGGGCGACAAATATTGTTATGAAATAATGATATATCAAATAAATTGTTATTATAAAATTATGATTGCTAATAATTTCTGTTCGTAGTTGGGAACCAAATTGTTATGAAATGTGATTTCAAAATAATATGTTGTTGTTGATTTTTGTCCCTCTTGGGTTCAAATTGATATGATAGATAAATTATTTTCACCCTGTATAATATATTGCAATGTAATAATAATTGCTAGCTAACGTCACTGTTTTCTCGTCACGTTGCTGCCAATTGTTATCACTTTTCTTACCACGACTAAACTCAGTTGGTACGCCTTTCGTCTCAGATAGCCGGTTCAGGCAATAGAGCCACTGCTTGATGTCAAATTCAATCTATTCAATGTTTACAAGTAAGATTGCAGATTATTGTGAAAAACAAACGAGAAAATGTCGAAAAACAATTATTTCCTTTATTCAGGAAAACTCATATTAACCTGGCCTACGATAGATAACTTATACTATGGTCATTCTACAAATTTTCAAGAACAATCATGAGAAACGGTGAGGAATAAAATATACATAACCTCACTTTTTACTTTGAAGGTTGAAAATTCTTTAGTAATTCAATATAAAAGTGAAATAGAGTTCTTCTGGTATGATACGAGTTATTAGTGAGGTTATTCAGTTTGTGATGTGCACTAGAAAAGTTTATACTTGACGCTGGAACTGTCGCTGTTACAATATGCACCAAGAAATTGAATCCTCCTCAATGTACTGCTCTCAGGCTCTCCAATACCAGAAAGAAACCATACAAATCCAGAAATCAGCTTTGAAATAGTTTCATGTGGAGTACATAAAAGGTAATGTCGTTTGCTGCTATTTATTTTTATTGGAATTCTCCTGAAGTTGAGTTGATTGGGTTCTAATAGAGAAACTACCTTATATTGATGAGGTTTTCGAATTTTTCTTTTTTCTAAAGTACGAACGTGGCGTTCTTTTCAAAATTGTTTTCAATCTCCTTGTGGCTTTGTTTTCTATCACCTGGATACCATTTCTCCCTTTTTCCATATCAATTGGATTTTCAAATTCACGCACTTTGTTGTCACATTTTCACTCTTTGGGGTTATTTGTCAAAACTTATTAACTAACATATTTTTCTTTTCTTACAAACTATGTACAATATTTAATGATAATTGTCTCTGACACTTTTCCGTTCTTATTTTCTCACAATTTCAAATCTTACTTCTGACCCTACTGTTCCCTGATTGGCTATTGTCATCAAGAAGTTTGTTGTTCTCCCATTGGCTATTTTTAGTTAGGTACAATTTCATATACTGTATGTTTCAAGCTTATAATTTTGTTGATCATATTTTATTCAGGATGATTTTGTAAATCTAGACCTTTTTGTTATCTTTTGAACAATTATAGGTTGTAATAATCTTGACAATGTATGAAAATGATTGCATTATAGTATTTGTATATTTTTATCTATCGATATCATACAAAGGCTTCATAAAAGAAATAGAATCTTAATAATATGTAAAAACAATATCTCTTAAACTACTAACTAGTAAGTAATTATTATTTTTGTGGGTTTTTTATTGAAATTATTTATTTTTTCTTTTCAAATTAATTTCTGGTCTTTATAACATAAATAAATATATATATATATATATATATATATTATATATATTTATTATATATATATATATATATATATATAAATATATATATATATATAATATATATAATTATATATATTATATATATATATAAATAATGAAATGATGAATCGCAGTTGTCAATTTTCAGTGAGTTTCCATCGAAATGAAGATTTGAAGAATAATTTTGAAACTAAAAAGAGCCATAAATATCATGCTCATTCCAGTTTCAAAAATAATATTTTCAAGTGAATCACTTTATCGATTAGAGTTGACGAACGATAACAACGTTTCAGTTTAAATCTCTCCATAAGTGAATTTTAAGGCTTTCCGGCAATACGTTTCCCGAATGTTAGGGATTTTCAGCGATCATTCCATTTCCACGTCGAGAGACGACTACTGAAAGCATAATGGAGCTATACCGATTTGGAAGGTATTGTAAATTCAGGAGCGAATAGGTTATATATTATTTTCCTGCAGGTGAACAAGATTCTGTGATTCAGAAAGAGGAAATGCAAATATTTAGGAAATCCAGTGAAAGAAACTCCGATACTGGTTTTAAGCTATTCTGAACTGATTTTATGAACAAGGAACAACGAAATATCAGAGTATCGGAAGTTTAGAAGCGGAATGGTATTGTGATTTGTTTCACTGTTGGAATGGAGTTGAATATTTTTTTTTGGGGTATGGAAACACATTGGGGAGGTCCAAAAATAGTATTTTCGTACTCTCAATAGGCACATGAACTTGTTTGATACAGTGCATTCCAACGAAAACTTCGAGGACGGTCTAGCTATATTGGTTTTTGTCGACGTCGATTTGAAGCAGAAGCGACCAAATTTTGTGGAGAAAAAAGTACTATTCCATCAATGCACCACCACAACTCCAAAGGCAAGCGTGCCTGATCATAATAGGGGCAATGTCCACCAGCAATGGAAGTCCTCTTCAACACCCCTTCGTTGCACATATGCTTAAAAAAGGTGGCAAGTGAGAGTGTATACAGAAATATGTCGAGGTCAACGAACAATAGGAGAGGAAGTTGTCGCAAGATCGAGAAAGTACATAAATAAATAATAGTTTGAAAAAAACTTAAAAACACGCTTTTATAAAAACCAGACTAAAAAAATAGAAACTAAGAAAAAAATGTATTTTATTTAAAAAAAAGCGTGGGGTGCATGGTATCGCCTCGGCCAACAATTACCTGTGATCTGAGACATTTCTTACTTTACTGCCCTAGGTGTGTAATGTACTGTATAATTATTGATACTGTTATGTCACGTAAACACAGAGAAATTTTTCTACGATACAAAACAACGTAATATTCTTGATAAACAGTAAAGATCAATATGGACCACCTGCTAGACTGAAACAGCTGATAAGCATACGTTCGTAAAACCATACGTTGTTATCGGGAGACAAATAAAATGCTTTTAAAAATAATTACCAAGAAATATCCCTTGTAGACCGGACGCATAAATCATTCAACTAGAAGCGTAAACAACGATTATTGATTGCTACTGGGTACATTCCCAGCGAGATAAGAAAATCAGTTTTATTTACTACCGAAAGAAAACATATCCATATTTCAAACACCCGTCCAAATTCGATAAACATGGGGTCATTAATTCCGCGATAGCGCGACAGCTACCGTAAATATATTATCCAATTATAACATAGATAAGCGAGAACGGGTTAGAACAAACAAGACCCCTATCAGTTTACGATGTCACCTCGTTATCTGCACATAAACACACTAAGCCACGCCTACTAGCTCCCGTGTTGAAGATCATATAAAAGCGTGAGTTTCATGTCAACAAATTCAATTCGATTCGGTGTTCGACAGTGAACCAAAGACCATGTAACCTCAAATGTAAGGTTAGAATTCAAGTTAGTTCAAAACAGTAACCCATTCAGTCATCACTTATATTATACGAAAATATTTCGGAGAACATGTCATTCGCAAAAGTGCGGTATAAACGTCAGTCTAAGTACAGTATCGTACAATAATAATGAAAGTTTCCAAACCAGTGTAGTGAACTTCAGCAAACATAGAAACTCAGCAAATTCAAATCAAGTATTGAAGCTCCTAGTAAAACCCGAGTGAACAGTATAGTTTCCACCAATTGTCAAAGATTCCAAAACAGAGATAATACAACGGGATTCAGCAATTTCAATGGTTCACGATCACTTAGAAAAACCTTAACTGTATACGAATATACCGGGCGAATTAATTAGAATAAACGATTGACGCGGGAGAAAAAGAACTAATAATAATAAATTCTAATTGCCGTTTAAAACTACTCCAGTGAATAAGTGTTAAACAGGGTGAGTCTCATGTTTGTTTTTCTGTATTTATGTTTATGGCAAAACTCAACCTTTCCAAATGTGTATGTGTCTATAAGTTATATTCATGGTTTCAAGTTTACAAAGATCGCAAAAATAGAAGTATTGTTATCCGTTCGTAGCAATGGATTTTCAAGATTGTTTCTTTTAGTAAAATTATTTCTATTGTGAAGCCCATTGCAGAATTATCTGCCAATACGCTACATTCGTTTTCATTGTACGAATATTGTGGCCTATCATACGTCCATAGACGATTGATAGAATTGTGTCAATTTTTATTAAATATATATATATACATTCTTAACTTTATGAGTGCATTATTATTTTATTAAATCATTGTTTGGTTCGAATCTTTCTGAACGGTAGTACTTCCTGAATAAACAACCCATGTTCCGGTATTGAAAGACAGGATATTGATATTTGTAGACCGCTCCATATATCATATCCGGTTCGACTACATTCAGATAGTCGATGCTTTTAATACTGTTTTTCCAATCTAACGAATAATGCCTGGTATTACAGGTGTGGTGTGTTAGTTCACAACACCCTGTATAGCCCAGTTTGTAACAATACCATGCACCCTACGCTTTTTCTAAAATAAATTATTTTTTTCTTATTTTTGATTTTTTCAGTCTGGTTTTCTATAAAAGCGTGTTTTTTAGTTTTTTTAAACTATTATTTATTTTCAACTTTTTAGTTTAGTTTTCTATTAACGCGTGTTTTCAGTTTTTCAAACTATTATTATTATTATTAATTCTTTTTAACTATTATTCACCAATATTGAATAGAATCGGACCATAATCACATAACTCGCGGCCATTTTGAAGCCGCCATCTTGAATCCTTCAATTTTGACGATATAATCATAATCTCCGACCCCAAAAACCACCACATGCCAATTTTGAATAGAATCAGACCATTATCACAAAACTTGGCCGCCATTTTGAAGCCGCCATCTTGAATTTTTCAATTTTCACAGAAGAATCATGATATTCGACCCCAAAAACCCCCACATACCAATTTTGAATAGAATCAGACCATAATCACAAAACTCGTCCACCATTTTGGAGCCGTCATCTTGAATTTTTCAATTTTGATAAAAAAATCATAATCTCCGACTACGAAAACCCTCAGTTACCAATTTTGAAGCGAATGGGACCATAATCACAAAACTCGTACGCCATATTGGAGCCGCCATTTTGTTTTTTTTTCACACAAAAATTTCTAAATGCATTGTCACCGGAATTATGTACACCTGCCAAATTTCAAATCATTCGGACGTCTGGAAGTGGGTCAAAATCGCGCCCAAAGGAGTCGGTTACAAACAAACAAACAAACATACAAAGCTAATATAAAGCGTGTAAAAATACCATCCAATTCTAGCAATGCCATCAGACACAATGATCCCCCTATACAACTTTGATATACTTTATGAGATTCTCCTTTCGGAAAGATATGAATGGGGGTCGAACAAACGAGAGTTATGACCGGAGTATATGGAGTACAGCCAGCATTTGACCTCCGTGTAAACCTGGTACAGTACGCCACACTATTCCAGGCGGAAGTCCATTCAGTCGAATTCTGCCTGCAAGAAATACTTAACAGAAACAGTAAAAATAAATCGATCAAAATCATGCCGGACAGCCAAGCAGTACTGAAAGCTCTCACATCAGTGAGATAGAATCCAGATTAGTTTGGAACTGCGTGAAGGCCCTTCAAAGCGTAGGTAGGGACAACATAATAATTCTGCTATGAGTTCCTGGACAAGAAGGCTTTGAGGGCAATGATAAAGCCGACCTTGTGGCGATATTAAGGGGTTCATAGGACCAGAGTGGCATGTATGAACTGACTTTTGTGTATTGAAAACTTTCTTAGATACATAGATTGACAGTAGTGATTTGTCATGATTATAATTTTCGGGGGACAACAAATGAATGGCGTTAAATTCGGTTTAGAACTTCATTAGTAGTAATATGTCTAAAAACCATGGTGTATTCACTTATACCTGTAAAATATTGGGACAAACTGGGGGACACCAGCCCACTTGATAAAGGGAGTTATCTAGAGTTTCAGATGGCGCCGACGTCGTTTCTTGTCATAATTCAGTAAACTGCAATTACAGATCACACAGGGTGTTTTGTGATTTGTGTCTCTGATCCGTTCTGTGATTGTGCTTTTGTCGCCTTTAAGGTTATGTCAATTCGTTGGGAAATATTTTGAGGTTGATCGATCGATGTAACATATTTTAGAACAAACTATTCCATGTACTTATGTCAGTGTTATAGAGAATTTTCGAGAGGTGTTCCGAAATAATTCTGATTATGAACCGTACCAATTTATTTTGTATGGATAATTTTCTATTGATACGGCTCCACCGAGTTGGTACTTTCTGTCCCTGTTTGCTCATGATGAAAATATTATGATGGAGCGGATAATTATTTTATGAAGTGCTGTAAATTTACATACAATTACTTAATTTAGCTTCCAAACCAATAAAAGTACGGGTGATGCAATCTCTTTCGCTTTCTGAAAAATATATATTCTAGTCTGAAGGAAGTGTTTTGCGACATATCTAAAGCTTTTAACTGTTACGTAAGCTTCATCTCTACAGCTTCAGAAAACGAAGCTTCAATTGGTTCGAATCCTATCTGAGTGAAAGAACCTCTCAGCTTTTGGACAAATGAGGTGTTCCCTATTTTGGCAGACAATACGACTAATCGCAAGAACTCAAATTACCTTCATATAGCAGACTAAAAATAGCTCAAAATCATGCATTATTTTGAAATCCTGGAGGACTCCATGGATTTTCCTAAAACC
Source organism: Gonioctena quinquepunctata (assembly GCA_018342105.1). Lineage (NCBI taxonomy): Eukaryota > Metazoa > Arthropoda > Insecta > Coleoptera > Chrysomelidae > Gonioctena > Gonioctena quinquepunctata. The sequence goes on from JAFIRS010002533.1 coordinate 90,706, forward strand.
TTCTGATATTACTTAGAAATTGCTTGCAGAAAAAAGTTATAAACTTATATTCGTGCGCTGCTTGTTTATTAATTGTTCAAAACAATGAAAAAAAAAAAAAAATTTGTTAATTTAAGACACATCCCTATGTCATTTCCACAAAACAGAAACCCCTCCCAAAATGATAGTCCAAGCTTTTCAAGCCCTCCTCTCCCGATACCCAGAACACTCCAATTTCTACACCGACGCATCCAAATCAGAAGACAAGGTAGGGGCAGCTTTCGTATTTCAGGAAGAAACAAAAAGATACCCCCTACCACCAAGCACCAGTGTGTACAGTGGTGAAATATTTGCCATCCTTCAAGCCGTCAAATACATCACAAGCCATGGAATACAAAAGGCAACTCTCATTACCGACTCACTCAGCTCTGTCGAAACCCTAGAACAAGTATATTGCAGCAATCCTAACGCCATGGCCATAAAAGAAAAAACATATCACCACACGAACAACCCCAACAATGAAATAAAATTAGTATGGGTACCCTCACACATCGGGATCCCCGGAAACGAAAAGACAGATATGGCGGCCCGTGAAGCTGCAAGCGAAAGGACGGAACCTACAAACCAACAAATTCAGAGAAGGGACGCAAATAGCTACATTAAATAACTGATTTGGGAACAATGGCAAAATGAGTGGCAACAAAAAGATACCAAACTCAACGAAATAAAAAAATCAGTGAAACCATGGACCACATCTCCCCAGAAAAGAAGACACCAAGTCATCCTGTCACACAAGATACACCCATGACCACATCTTCAAAAGGGAACCAAGGAAAACTTGCGACTTATGTCTAGTGCCGGTTAGTGTCAAACACATTCTAGTGGAGTGTCCTAGGTACGACGAAACAAGACGGAAATACAGTCTGGAACCAGAAATGAAATCCCTTCTAAGAGACCGCTGTGATATCTCTAACCTTCTGAACTTTCTAAACGACCTGCACTTAATGACGCAATCTAATTTCAGACCAATAGTGTGAACAAAATGTAAATATGAGTTATTATGGAAATGTTACTGTACCATTACGTTGCTAATGACCCACCGTGGTCGATGCAACTTCTCCTTTCTCAGAATTAAAAAAAAAAAAAAAAATTTGTTAGCAAATTTTACCCAAGTTGATGCTATAGGGGTTTTTGACGTCGCTGAACCGGCATATGATATTGAAAAAACGATGGCATGGCCAGTCGTAAAAGTAGATTTCATGAATGATAATTTACAGCTACCTATTTTTTATTTATGTGTACATCTCGGGTAAAAGTTCTGGAGCTAATGTAGCTCTATCAAACGACTTATAGTTTGCCGATATTGGGTATGGAGATGAAATATTGCGATTTTTTTAAATATTTTAACAGCTGCCATTTTGAGACTATTGAACCATTTTCGAAATTAGCCAAGCTATTCATGAGAAGTATTTTTGTTTCATTCGGTTGAAAAATGTGGCCTCTACTCAAAAAATTCCGTTATATCCCATATATGTTTCAATATCACATTTTGAACTAGAGTTTTTGAAGCATGGCCTCAAAATTCAAATTTGTAAATTTTTTTAATTATTCAATATTTTGAGCTCTGTATTTTTCGAAATGAAATTTTGTCATTTTGAGAGTAATCTGTAAAAATTTCAGATGTTTATTTTGAAAAAAAAAAAAATACGATTTTATACAGAATTCTGCTTTGACGTAATTTAATTCACGTACTATTCCCATACATATTTTTTCACTTTTAAAAACATGACTTCTCGTAAGCTACATTTTTCTCCTTTCAGATAAATTTTTGTTATGTTAATTTAATCAATTAGATCAAAAGTTAGTGTAAAGTGCTCGTGGCTGCGTGCTCCTCCAGCGGTGCACTTCCAAGTCGCCGCTTCACATTTTTTTCGCACGTTAGCAAAAAAAATCTGCAGCTTTTATCAAAAAAAATAAATTATTTACCTTTTTGATGTAAAATTTTCCATTTCTGCGAGTGGCACCATTATTTATTCTTTTTTTTTTTATATTCAAAATACAATGTAATTTGCCAACTTATTCGTTAAATAATTAATTAAGCACACACTTCACGGTTGGCAACTTTTTATATGTAAGTTACCATCATCCCCCAACTTCTAAAAGCTAAAATCTAATATTACTCCACTAGTATACGTAGAGCGTCAGGTGAGCACTAAACTTACCGATCAACTGTTCTCTGATGTTCAATATCTCTCTAACATTCAAATATGATATTTTCGATCCAATATAAAGTACATCAAAAGATGAACGTATATTTCTATTTAAACAAAAATTTTAAAAGAACTCCTTTATAAACATGAAAAATTCGTCAATTTACTAAAAAACGTAATATTTTTTTTTCTATATAAACGTTATTAAATTTTATTTAACAAAAAATTTCACGGATTTTGGAGCAACATATGTTTATTTTTGTCAAAATTCTATTATTAATTGAAGTTTTTCAATAAAATCAATAAAACCTTCTTGAAGTACAGATTACAAGCTTCAGAAAAATCTTGATATCACATTTTGAACTAGAGTTTTTGGTTTTTAAAGCATGTCCTAAAAATTCATTCATTCATTTTTTTAAACTATTCAATATTTTGACGACTGTATTTTTTGAAATGAAATTTAATGATTCTTTTTCATTTGCACACCTTCTCAAGTGTCATTTTGGGACTAAACTGTACAAATTTCAGATGTTTATCTTGAAAATTTGAAGACTGGCAGATCTTTAATTGATTTTATAGAAAATTCTACTTTGACGTAACTTCATATATGTAGTATTCCTATTCACTTTTTTTACATTTGAAAACAAGACATCTTGTTAGCTACTTTTTCCTTCTTTCATTTAAATTTTTGTTAGCTTAATTTTGTCAATTAGATCGAAAGTTTTAACAAATTCAGTGAAGCGTGCTCGTGGCTACGTGCTCCTCAAGAGATGAATTTCAGTGTCGCTACCTCACGTTTTCGCACGTTAGAAAAAAAATCTGCAGCTCAGTTTTCATTAAAAAAAAATTTTTATACACCTTTTTTATACAAAATCTTCCATTCTTCTGAATGGCAGTATCAGTTTGAAAAAAAATTTATATTTTTTAAGATATTTAATAAACAATGCAATTTTGCAACTTATTTGTTAATGTACAGTAAAAAGTTCCCACAGTCCCCTAACTTTCTGGAGCTGGAATCTAATATTACTCCAGTACTAGTGAAATGACTCGTATATGTATAAATTAATTTGAATCTTCTCTGAACTACCTTTGCCCATTGTAATAATTTTTTTCAACTTGTGATTGTAATGTATCTAGTAACTAGCAACTCAAATAATTTTATTATTACTTTTATATTTATTTTTTATATTATATATATTTTGTATAAAATTTTTCCCATGAAATGACAATCTCCTGACTAAAACTATTGGAAAATTCTGAATATAGTGGATATTTTCTTCCAAAGAGCCATGGGACCCTCTGTTACGGTTCGGAATTCACTAGCCAAAATAAAGATATCTTCATAGAATGAAAAGTCCACGATTACTTGTGAAATTCATGTGTTTATTAAAAAGTGATAAGTATACTATAATAGTCATTAGCCTTATCGATCTTGGGACTGGGCCTTGTTCTTCCGAACAACTGCTTGGTTTAGATCGCCCTATTTCTCCGATTATCTCATGTGGGGTGTTACTGAAAAATAAAACAGAACCATTTAGATTATTGTTTTCTCCCCTCACCTTTGTTAGTAGGGCTCACTTTTTCCGGAGAAGTCATCCTAAGATATCTGGAAGCAGCCTAGACTGTCGCACACCAGGATTAATCGATTTCTCAACTTCATCAACAGATTTTATGATATCTACAATTAACTCTCTGAGTTTGTTCATAGGTTGTTAGAGAGGTAATAGTCCTGCAGAGATGGGCAGTGAATGGCTTGGTAATAATTTGTATCGGAAAGTTTAATGGAACAATGTCATCGGGGACATTTCCCAATCCCCTCAATTTTCAAGTTAATTCATCGTCTAGAGACATCAGTCCACTCTCATTCCATCGTGGAAGTTTCCATGATCCGAAAAATGCCATTCGAGAAGAAATTATTTTGAAAAAATCGCCAGGTAGACTTTAAGAAAAATATGATTTTTGACAGACAGATGTAAACATAGTAGTAAGGATTTCATCTCATTTTCGCGCCAACTGTTCTGAGAAGGATCTTGTTCGTAGAACTATAATCTTTGTAGACGATCAATTCACAATTTTTTGCATGAAGTAATGTTGACAGAAAAATAAAATTTCATTGGTTTGAAGTTTGACATTTTGCGTGACACAAACAACAAACAATCCTTAACCGCGCCATCTACTAATGAAGTTCTATGCAGAATTTAACGTTTTTCATTTGTTGTCCCCCGAAAATTCTAAACAAAATCGAATCAATGAATACACCAGGGTTTTTAGGCATCTTAATTAGTAGGAAAGTTTGTGTCACACTAAATGTCAAACTTCAAACCTATGAAAAAAAATTTTTCTGTCAACATTACTACATATTTTTATGCAAAAATTTGTGAATTGATCGTTTACAAAGATTATAGTGCAACGAACAAGATCCCGCTCAGAATAGTTGGCGCGAAAATGAGATGAAATTCTTGAACTTCACTACAATGTCTGTCAAAAATAAGATTTTCCTTGAAGTCTACCCGGCGATTTTTCCAAAGTAATTTCTTCTCAAATGGCCTTTTTGGGATCATGGAAACTTCCACGAAGGAAGGAGGAAAGGTAGGACCCCGATGACATTTTTCCATTAAACTTTCCGATTAACTTTCTAACAACCTTCTGACCTGAACAAAATCAGAGAGTTCATTGTAGATATAAAATCTGATTAAGTTGAGAAATCGATTAATCCTGGCGTGCGACAGTCTAGGCTGCTTCCATCTATCTTAGAATGACTCCTCCGGAAAAGGTGAGCGTTACTAACAAAGGTGAGCGTTACTAACAAAGATCGATATGGCTTATGAATATTATAAGAATAATTATAACTTTTTAATACACATGAATTTCACAATTTCATTCTATGAAGATATCTTGATTTTGGCTAGTGAATAGGGTCATTTGGAAGAAAATATCCACTATATTCAGAATTTTCTAATACTTTTAGTCGCAAAATTGTCATCTCATGAGAACATTTTGGTTCAAAATATATATAATATAAAAAAATAAATATAAAAGTAATAATAAAAATATTTGACTTGCTAATTACTAGATACATTACAATCACAAGTTGAAAAAAATTATTAAAATGGGCAAAGGTAGTTCAAAGAAGATACAAATTGATATATACATATACGAGTCATTTTACTATGAAGGTAATTTGAGTTCTTGCGATAAGATAGTCGTGTTGTCTGCCAAAATAGTGAACACCCCTTCATTTGCCCAAAAACTGAGAGGTTCTTTCACTCAGATAGGACTCAAACCAATTGTAGCTTCGTCCTCTGAATCTGTAGATATGCAGCTTACGTAACAGTTTGAAAGCTGAATTAAGTAATTGTATGTAATCTACAGCACTCCATGAAAGCATTATCCGCTCCATTATAAGATTTTTTTCATGATCAAACGTCCTTTGTAATTGCGGATCCATCATGTATGTCGAATTTCTCAAAATGTTTTCCCTGTTGTAATTACTAGCACATACATATTTATCAATTGCGATATCATCACTAATTGAAAAGATTTTCCAGTCTATTGTATATTCATAATTAAGAATCAACTTATATTGCAAAACAAATGTGCACAATAATGATAAACAATGGAATACACATACTGATTGTCAATGAGATAACACATCAAAAATGCAGTGATCACCATAAATATATATATATATATATATATATATTATATATATATATATATTTATATATATATATATATTTATATATATATATATATATATATATATATATATATATGTGAATGTTTCAATCAAAGGAATCTCGGAATCCATTTTTTTGACTGATTATGACAATATAGTCTCCATAATATATTTAATTCTGCCCAAAAACATAATTATTTTATTGATCTCGCAAATACGAAAATACCCGAAGCGTTTCCTGATTCTACATTCTATTTTTGATTTCATGCAAAAAATATAAAAACCATGAGATTGGATTTTTGTTACTCAATGATGAATTTTATTTAAATCAAGTTTGTCTGATCATTTGCTGTTTCCAGAATGAAGGAGAAAGAATTGGCTACCCTCAAAATAGAAAAACAAGTGCCAGACAAGACACGACAAAAAAGTGCATCTTTCACCTGATAATACTGTAAATTGAACAGTGGAGGATTATCCAACACTTCACATAATCTTACGGGAAATATTGGTATTCCTTTTATTCATAAATCTGTCCAAATTTATTTTGAAAAAGAATTATGTAAAAAAGTTTCTATAGAGTAGTGACATTCATACATTTACATTTTTTCAAATAAAGCAAAATCTTCGCAACAAAACGTCAAAAAAACAACTATAGATGGCAGTACAAAAAACACACAATTGAAATATACCTGCTGATTAGAAACCAGATCCCTCTCTTCGTGTTGACTTTTCAACATGATAACCGAAAAAACAACTTGGCTCTAAACTCAATAAACATAAATTACAACTACCCTTTCAAAGTTTCAAATAACAAACATAGATCTAAACGCGACAACTGTCATAAACACTAGAAGACATCTAGTTGTCATAAAGTACTAGTTCCTCCTATTCCATGCCTCCAGAACAAATACGCACCATATTTGGATTATTCAAGTTGAAAATAAGATTATCCTATTTCAACATGAACGAAACTATATCCAATAACAAAATGAAAGGGTTATAATGAATATATGATCTGCTATAACAGCTCAATTGGCCACACATTAGAAAAAAATTAAACAAAAATCCAAAAAAATATTAAAATAAAGAAATACAAAATACCCCAAAAAAAAGTAGCATCTCATTTCAACATACCAACCTTTTGAAATAACTGTTTAAAGGTTAGAAAGAGGAAATAAAAATGTTATATTTGCCATAACTATAACTCTCTTTTTTCAGAAAAGTTCATCTAAATTATTACTGAAGAAGTTTTGGAGCCTCAAAACGAAAAAATTTAATACATCAACTAATTATGAATCACTGAACTATCAATATCAATACGAGTAATAAATACAAGAAATAATTTAAAAGAAAAAACTGGACTTGATTCAGTTTTGCAAAATGTAATCAATTGCATTGGTTCATATAGAAAACAGAATAATGGTGCAAATATTGGAAGATTCAGATGAATCACATATGGGTATATCGAAAACCAAGGCTAGAGCGAAGGCTATATTTTAGAGGTGAAGTATGGATAATAATATTGTATCAGTAAATTCGGAATTTGCGAGAAATACAGATACAGAAATGTACAGGAACTAATTATTTCTCAAGAGTCATCTTCTCTGTCCTTTGAAAAAGGAGCAAGTGATATTTGAGAATTTTCAATTATTCCATATTTAGTCTTGATAGATTACGTCTCCAGTTGAATAGAACTCGTTAAATTATCATTAAAAAATTCTAGTGGTATCATTAGATCGCGTAAAAACATTTATTCCATCCACTGAGTACCAAAAATACCAATAGCTGATAACATGCCATATATAATTAATTTAAATGTAAACATTAAAGTCGAGAATGACAACATCGAGTCCAAAAAATCCTAAAAGCAATGGCCTTGCAGAAAGAGTTATCGGAATACACCGAGCAAATCATTTGAAGGAAATAATGATCAAGAAATTTTCCTTTTGGAATATCGAACACAACCCTTATTCAGTAGAAGAATTAGGACCAAATTACTGTAACGAACCTAGGCCGGACCTGTCGCCTCACGCGTTGCCGTCGACAGCGATGAGATCATCCCCGGAGATATTCGAGAACCATCCAGTGCGCTCTGCCGCGGAAAACAACGGTCAATATTGGAAACAATTGGAACACGCCGGTCGCCAACTGAAAGAATTCGAAACATCGAGAATGCTGTATCGGAGATAAATAGGCAATCCTCAAGTGGAGTCGGATCAGTCTGAACGAGCCCATACGATCGAGCTATTCAGTGGCGTAGTAATATAAATTAAGTTGTAGATTAAGTGTTAAATAAATTAGTTAAACCAAGTTAAGTTTATTTACGTTACAATTGGTGTCAGAAGTGGGATTTTGAAAATAAACAGGTGATCGTGGAGTGGATAGTCAGAAAAATAAATTGATAGACCTTTTTGTACGCCCAAAATAGACAGTGGCCCGGTTTTCGCGAAGTGGACAATTGTGCGTGGGAATATAAACTGATACACTGTTCGCGTGAAACAGAAAATAGACAGTGGCCCGGTTTTCGCGAAGTGGACAATTGTGCGTGGGAATATAAACTGATACACTCTTCGCGTGAAACAGACAATAGACTGGTGGCCCGTGGAAAAGAATTCGCGAAGTGAATTTTTAACAAACTGATAAACTTTTCGTGTGAAACAGACTGATACCTCGTCAAAGACAAAATGTGTTCAAGAAAAGTGCGCCTTGCGGATTTGAAGGTAGCGGAATTGAAACAGGAATTGGAGGAAAGGGAACTGGAAACAACGGGTAAAAAGCAAGTACTCCAGGAAAGACTTACAGAAGGACTTATACAAGAAGGTGAGGACCCCGAAACATTTTTATTCGAAGTTCCCGGAGGTGATTTGAGTCCGATAATAGAATCCTTGAAAGAAGAGCTGCAAGAAAATTCAAGAAGCCTCGAAGAGAAGTTCCTGGAAAACACAGAAGGCCTAAAAAAAGAATTGTGTGGTGTGGCTAATTTTCTAGAAGAAAGAATGGGAACCGTTGAGACAGAAATGGACAAAATAAAGGAAACGATCAGTAAGCTGGAAAAACAAATTAATAGTGCGTCCTCCACAGAGATGGTTAACGAAAATGCAATGCTGGACTTGAGTTTGAACGTGGATAAAGTTCAAGAGGGTATAAAAGATGTCAAGGTCATTTCTGAAATAGGGAAGCTTTCCATGAAGCCGCCTCAATTCGACGGAAAAACTCCATGGGAAAATTACCGCCGACAGTTTGAAGCAGCGGCCAAAGCAAATGGATGGAATGCGGGGGAAAGAGCTGTAGCACTAACACTTGCATTACGTGGAGAAGCGACGAATATTCTACAAACTCTTACCGCCCAAGAACAGGAGGACTATGATCAGCTGATTAAACATCTAGAATTACGATATGGCCAGGCCCATTTGGAACACGTTTATCACTCCCAGCTGAAAAATCGCTGTCAGAAATCGGGCGAATCCTTACAAGAATTTGAAACTGACATTGCACGCTTGGTTCGTCTCGTATATCCAGCCATACCGGAAAATGTAATGGAGCGATTAGCGGTTCAGGCATTCTTGGATGGACTCCGTGACCAAGAAACCAGACAAGCGTTGATATTAGCTCGTCCAACACATCTCGTAGACGCACTGGCACGCGCTTTGGAATTCGAAGCAGCAAAACAATGCTGCAAAAGCCAAAGTAAAGTTCAAACGATTGAGGAAGACTCACAGGAGCCTGCTAACTTGGAAGCTGCCATAAGAAAAGTGATGAAGGAAGTGTTGCCTGAGAAAAGACAGATAAGATGCCGGAATTGTGGCAAAATTGGACATGTGCGTAGCAAATGTCCAACATTCATCGACTCCGATGCAGGAAAACTAAAAAAGGTCGACGAGAAGGGGCAATCGTCGACATGTGTCCGGCAAGCCCCGGTTAACAACGCATATGTCGCTATCCTTCAACGACAGAACAAAGGTGTCTTCGTAGACGGTCTCATCAATAACGAGCCTTGCACCATGCTGCTAGATACAGGTGCGACTAGGACAATTCTCGGGCCTTCCTTTGCCAGAACACCGGAACGGATTGAACCGATAACTTGGAAGCTACGCACAGCAACAGGGGAGCCGGCTACTGTATATGGCGAGCTACCGATTGAAATAATTTTGGGCAGCACTAAAGTGAAACATCAGGCACTTGTAGCGGACATCGAAGACGATGCAATCATCGGAATGGACATCATGAATTCCAGAGGGTTTGAATTGGATTTCAAAGACGGCGTCCTACGTGTCAACGGAGAAGAGCTGGTGCTTCATGGGAGAAGTGAGGGGTTGATCCGTGTGTTGTTGGCTGAAGATGTAAGCGTACCTGAGAGGGCTGAAACCATTCTGGAGGCTCGCCTGGACGGGAGTACGAGCAGTGGAAACGTGGTGATGTTCGAGCCCAAACTTCATGATGAGAAAATTGGACGAGGGATTGCACTAGGGAAGACCTTGTTGCGTGCTGACAAATTTGTGCCCGTAAGGGTCATGAATGTCAATTATTTTCCAGTGACCTTGAAGAAAGGAACAATATTGGGGCACTGCTCGTCAGTTTCCTCAGTAATCCGGAGTGTACGAGGTACGATTAGCCAACCCAACAACTTGCCCACAGAACTAGAAAAATTGTTGCCATCTCTTCCAAAGATATAAAACCAGCTCAACAGCCCAAACTAAGAGATTTAGTTAAGAATACCAAGACATCTTCGATACCGGACAAGGAAAGGAGGTCGAACAAATGTGGTCCAGCACAAGATTGATACTGGGGTGCCCGACCGATCCGGCAATCAGCAAGAAGACTTCCTCTTGCCAAGAAGGAAGAGGCTGACAAAATAGTCAGCGATATGGGAAAAGAAGGAGTTATCGAACCATCTGACAGTCCCTGGTCCTCTCCAGTCGTACTGGTGAAGAAAAGGATGGATCGACACGCTTTTGTGTAGACTATCGCCAACTTAATAATGTCACGAAGAAGGACAGTTACCCTCTCCCGAGAATAGATGACACCCTAGACACGTTGGCTGGTTCCACGATTTTCTCGACCCTTGATCTGAAGAGTGGATACTGGCAAGTAGAACTGGCTCAGGAAGATCGAGAAAAGACTGCTTTTACCATCGGCTCAGGATTGTGGCAGTTCATTGTTATGCCATTCGGGCTCTGTAATGCTCCCGCCACATTCGAAAGATTGATGGAAACAGTACTGAAGGGACTCTCATGGAACACGTGTCTAGTGTATCTCGACGACATAATTGTGGTCGGCAGATCGTTTGAGGACCACGTGAAAAACTTGGAGGAAGTATTCCTGCGACTGAGGAACTCAGTTGAAGCTGAGCCCTAAGAAATGACCATCTGTTCCAAAAAAGTACGATACCTCGGCCACGTTGTCTCTGGGAAGGAGTAGCAGTGGATGACCAGAAGATCAAAGCTGTTAAGGATTGGCCCATCCCAAAGACATTCACCAACTTCGAAGTTTCCTTGGTTTATGCACATACTATCGCCGATATGTGCTGGGATTCAACATCGCTAAACCACTGACCAAGCTCACGGAAGGCCAAACAAAGTTCCAGTGGTCCGAAGAATGTCAAGACTCATTCAGGAAGCTGAAAGGAGCTTTGATCAACGCACCTATACTGAGCTATCCCTACCCAAAGGAAATTCATTTTGGATACGGACGCCAGCAACGTGGGACTTGGAGCTGTCCTATCTCAGATCCAGGAGGGACAGGAGAAGGTCATTGGTTATTTCAGCAAGACGCTTAGCAAACCAGAGCGCAATTACTGTGTCACCAGGCGAGAGCTGTTAGCTGTTGTAAAGGGAGTGGAACACTTCTACAAGTACGTGTATGGAAGAAGATTCCTGTTGAGAACTGACCATGCAGCTCTCAAATGGCTCTTACAGTTCAAAAATCCTGAGGGTCAAGTAGCACGTTGGATCGAGAGACTCCAAGAATTCGATTTCGAGATCGAACATCGAGCCGGAACTAGCCATAAGAATGCAGATGCCTTGTCGCGAAGACCATGTCCAGATGATTGCTCACATTGCCGACGAGCAGAGAGAAAGAAGCAACACTTTTAGAACCGCGGCAATGGATGACAACTGGAATGACAGCAAGATCCAGAAAGACCAAGAGAAGACCCCGACCTTGGCTTAGTCGTCAGCTGGAAGAAGGGCAATCGAAGACCATCATGGCAGGAAGTCGCAGGTTACTCGCCGGCTGTTAAGTCCTATTGGGCACAATGGAACTCTCTTATTCTGGACAATGGGATCCTGAAACGGGTGTTGAGGCCGACATTGGTGGGAAGACAGACGCCAAAAAATTTGTTCCCAGGAACAGAAGAGAGGAAGTGCTGCGGGAAATCCATGATGGAGTCGCCGGAGGACATCTGGGAGTGACGAAGACCCTGCAGAAAGTGAGGCAACGGTTTTACTGGGCCAATTGTCAAGCTGACGTCCAGGACTGGTGCAGAAAGTGCGCTGTATGCGCTGCTAGCAATGGACCTCGAATACGACCCAAGGCCCCGATGCGTCAGTACAACGTAGGCAGCCCGTTCGAGAGAATCGCCATTGACATCGCCGGCCCGTTTCCCGTATCCGACCACGGGAATAAATACATCCTTGTGGCAATGGACTACTTCAGTAAGTGGGCGGAAGCCTATGCCCTGCCCAACCAGGAAGCCATCACCGTCGCCGACGTCTTGGTGAAAGAATGGATATGTCGATTCGGTATTCCAATGGAGCTGCACTCGGATCAAGGCAGAAATTTCGAATCCAACCTTTTCCAAGAAATATGTCTACTGCTGAACATCCGCAAGACAAGAACCACGGCCCTACATCCGCAGTCCGATGGAATGGTGGAACGGATGAACAGGACGATCAACCGCCACTTGTCCAAGGTTGTCTCTGACCATCAAAGAGACTGGGACCAGTATCTTCATTTGTTCCTGATGGCCTATCGATCTGCAGTACACGAATCAACCGGTCAAACTCCTGGTAGTATTATAATGGGCCGAGAACTGCGACTGCCTTGTGACCTGAAGTTTGGGATACCGCCAGGACAAGACACTGCGGGAGAGGACTACGTCAGCAAACTTCGGCAGAGAATGGACGACATCCACGAACGAGTCCGGTTGAACATCCAGAGTGCCAGCGATAAAATGAAGAAGACCTATGACATCAAGGCCGACGCAGGAGGATTTAAGGTTGATGACCTGGTTTGGCTGTACAACCCCAAACGTCGTCGTGGACTATCACCAAAGTTGCGGAACTCGTGGGAAGGCCCGTATAAAATCGTGAAAAGGATAAACGACCTTGTGTACCGAATCCATAAGCCACCCGAGGGAAACCAAGGGTCGTCCATGTCAACAGGTTGGACCCTTACGATGGAAACCATGACCAAGTGCGCACCCTCAAGCCACCGGAGGATGATATGACGTTCGAGAAGTTTATGTCCTTGTATTCAAACGGGCAGAAAGTTCTACATGGGGTTACTAGAGAGGAGTCACGAGACCTTTCGAGGTGCCTGCTGACTACGCACTAGCGCACTGTGTGGCAGAAGATCTTCGAATGTCCAGGGCATCGCCGTAGTGTTCTCCAAGAAATTTGGTCAACTCCAAACACTGCGGGAGCAGAATCCAGAAGTTGGTGGGGTGCTACAGTTGAAGAAAGGCCAGAGAAACATCTACTACCTAGTTACCAAGAGGCATTCCCAAGATAAACCGTCCTATGAAGATGTCTGGAAGAGTCTCACCAAACTGAGAGATACTATGGTGATCCAGAATCTGGTGGATCTAGCAATTCCAAAATTGTCCTGTGGTATTGATGGGTTGGACTGGAGAGCCCTAAGAAGTATGCTGGAGGCGATATTCAGATCCAGCGGCGTCAAGATTTTGGTTTGCTGTAACCCTCTTCCACGACCGATCATGAAGACCGTGGAGTGTTACTTCCATCGAACTTCACGGTGCAGATATGGGGAGTCATGCAGATATCATCACACCTCCAAGGATCCGCGGAAAACAACGGTCAATATTGGAAACAATTGGGGATGAAATTTCGGGACAAATGTCTTTAAGAAGGGGGCAATGTAACGAACCTAGGCCGGACCTGTCGCCTCGCGCGTTGCCGTCGACAGCGATGAGATCATCCCGGAGATATTCGAGAACCATCCAGTGCGCTCTGCCGCGGAAAACAACGGTCAATATTGGAAACAATTGGAACACGCCGGTCGCCAACTGAAAGAATTCGAAACATCGAGAATGCTGTATCGGAGATAAATAGGCAATCCTCAAGTGGAGTCGGATCAGTCTGAACGAGCCCATACGATCGAGCTATTCAGTGGCGTAGTAATATAAATTAAGTTGTAGATTAAGTGTTAAATAAATTAGTTAAACCAAGTTAAGTTTATTTACGTTACATTACAAATAAAAAGTATTCTTTGGAACCTAAAATAATTGAAGAATTTCCATGATTCTAACTTCTAAACTAACGGAACCTCCATACAAACTTTCACCCCCATTTCACCACTTAAGGGGTTGAATTTCTAAAAACACTGAAACACGTATTTCTGTATTTGTAACAAAGACCTCGAATACCAATGTGTATGACCCCAACATGAAAACTAACGGAACCCCCACAAATTCCACCCGTATTCTTTATTCGAAACAAGGACCTAAAATTTGTATGACCTTAACTTAAAAACTAACGGTACTCTTATACAAAATTTCAACCCCCATTTTATCCCCTTTGGTTTTGAATTTCCAGAAACCCTGTATTACATGTTCTTTATTTGAAAAGAAAAGCCCAAATAGCAATTTCTATGACTCTAACTTCTAACTATCGGTACTTCCATATAAACTTTCAGCCCCCTTCTGACCCGCCATTAGAGATAGAATATCAAAAAAGGGGTTATCTATGTCATTATAGGAATGCGCTGTCAGAATTTCAGCTCTTTAGACTAGTCGAGAAGTGAGTTTCCTGCGAAAAGTAGTTCCAAGTCTCCACAGAATATGATTCGGGATACAATTCTGAGAAAGATTTTTTTTTGTTTTTTTTGCTGATGAAAATGGCAATTTTCATTAACAAAAAACAAAAACAAAAAGAGGGGTTACATTTTTGGAAATAACTAAAAAACTATAAGCGATAGCGAAAATCGGAAGGTTCTTGAAGAGGAAGAAATGTCCAATAAAAGAGTCCTGACACCCGGAATTCTATCTCTATTATTTATAATTCCAACGCTGAAAATAGGGCTCTCTAAAGATAGTACACCACATAAAATATTATTTTTTTAGTAATAAAAATCAATTAAAAAATTTGAATAAATTATGGTGTTTAAACACTTGAAAGAACAAGGTCTCGTTGGACAAAAAATAAGTTTTCAACAAGTTAGGCATTTGTTAATTAGTCCTCATTTTGCGGACCTCGGTTTTCATAAAAAACGGCTTAAATGTTTATATAATGGTTCTGAAAACTTTTTCCTTCTTAGAGCCCTTCTTATAGGTACACTCAAATTAAAAAAAGATTGAAAATGAAAAAAAATTGTGAATTTTTGCTATTGCTGTTTTTGCATCAAACGAAGGCGTTCAATAACATTCTAAAAAAAATTTTAAGACATTTGTTTATAAACAAATACTATAGTTTGATATTTGAAAAAAAATAATGCCATTTTGATTTGTTGAGAATATAAACAGGATGTTCATAAAATCAGATGTGGAATCATCTGCGACTGAAAGATAAACTTTAGTCACTATCTTCCATCGTCAAGATAACCTCTTGTGGGGTAATCATGTTGAAAAGAGAAACATTCTCAATTGAATATTGATAGAAAGATTTTTCTGTGAATTGAAAAATCCACGATTAAAATGAAGTTATTTTTTGTGAATGTCTAACAGAAAACAACTACTTCCCCGGCTAAAGCCACGCTGGACATTGAACTACATCTGATAGATATTCTGAAAAGGCCCTAACTCAAAAGAAAAAATCTGAAATTGAGAATGTTTCCCGTTTTCAAAATGCCATTTTGTTGTCTGGAGAATATAATGATTGAAAACAAAATCTTAAAAAAAAAACTTATTGTTCATAATCGTTTTTTTATATAATTGGTAAGAAATTTGTTTTTCTTTAAAAATCATAATTGGTATTCCTCAATGAAATAACAAAAAATAAAAAAAAAATATTAAAAATTCAATTGTTTATTTAATTAACAATGTTTTATAAACAAATTCCAAATCTGATAATGTTTTTCTTCTGAATTTACTAAAAATTACAAAAAGAATTATTTGCAACAAAGTGTCAGATATTTTTTTTATAGAATTTTTTAAAATGCGGTATAAAATTTTTTTCATCACTCAATTCTTAACTAATTATTTAAATATTGGAAATATAAAAATGTGATTATAAAAATTTTTTTTAATAAAAATATTGTTTTTGAAAAATCATATTCTCTAATCAACAAAATGTCAAAAATATATTTTTATTATATATTAAACTAATAAATTTGTTTATATACAATTTATAAACAAATATCTCAAGAAATGTTTTTTGAATGTTATTAAATGCATTCATTTTATGCAAAAACAGCAGTAGCAAAAAAAATATATTTTTTGTTAATTAACAAAAATATAATAAACAAAATAATTGTTTTAGAGCTATTATTCAAACATTTATGTCGTTTTTTATGAAAACCGAGGTCCGAAAAATAAGGACTAATTAATAAATGCCTAACTTGTTGAAAACTTTTTTTTTTTCCAAAGGGACCTTGTTCTTTCAAGTGTTTAAACACCATAATATATTCAAATTTTCAAATGGATATTTATTACTATATAAAAATATTGTATGTGGTGTACTCTCTTTAGAGACGGCGCGCGCATGCAGTAGCGGTCGCGCGGAGCCCTATTTACCGGAGAACGTAAATTGAGTCCCATTTCCATATTCATGCGAAAATTCAGTTCCATTGACCTAATTATTATACGTAAATTGAGTCCCGTGTTTCTATATAAGCTACGTAATTGAGTCAAAGAATATTCTTAGAAATATGTAAAGATTAATGCGATTACAATATTTGCATTCTATATCAACAAAAATAAATTTTTAAATATAATTAATACTTTATTTCAATATAATAATAATAATAATAAACATTATATTTACATAATAATATGAAGCTTATTTGAGTTATAATGGGAAGAAATTTAAAAGGCACTTCTTTACAAATTCAAATATGGAAATGCGTTAATTACACAAATCATTCATTGCTTCTCTTAAAAACTTTTTTTTCTCAATTATAATGGGAATTTTTTTTGTTGATTTACTTCTAAGCTGAATATATGTATCACATTGAATCTCCTTTAAAACCTCGATAAATGTGAAAATATTAGGGTGTGGACTATCAAATAATCTATTCAATCGAGCACGAAAAGATTCACATGAATTTGTAGGCCTGTTACAGGAACTTGAAAACTCGGCCCATGTTTGCGGAGGAAACGTTGCCTCGGATATATAATTTTCTAACGCGTAGTCACAAAACTTAACTTTTTGGTTATCAGGAAGTGCTGCCATTATATAATCGGTAAAAACATCTGAAATATCTTCAGGCTTTAAAAATGGCAGTCCAAAGAACGATTTAAAAAATAACGCTATTTCTGATTTTGATTTCTATTTCTAGGATAAACCGAGAGAATGAATCTTGCGATACCAACTTTGGCCAAGGTGGCAACGGCATCCTTTGATT
Source organism: Gonioctena quinquepunctata (assembly GCA_018342105.1). Lineage (NCBI taxonomy): Eukaryota > Metazoa > Arthropoda > Insecta > Coleoptera > Chrysomelidae > Gonioctena > Gonioctena quinquepunctata. Next base: position 108,313 of record JAFIRS010002533.1, read on the forward strand.
TTCGCTTTTGATATAATTGATAGTACAGCTATATTTATGGCCTTTCCAAAATCAATAAAAATAGTCATTGGTGAAAACGTTAAGCCCACATTTATGTAGCTATGAACAACATTTCAACAGTTCTTATAACATTCAACAGTTCTTGTAGGGAGGAGAAAGAATGCAAGAGGCACATACGAGTCGTTATTTAAGGCATGAAAGGTAAACGATTGATAAAAATATTTCTACAACTCTTAAATGTACCATCTACATAATTGTCAAGTGAACGACATAGCACTTCTAAGTTATTTTTCGTAGAAAATATTGCATGCTTTTCTAGAAGGCTCTGCCTCTTTCACTCTTCACAACTTCCATATTAAACTTACAGTTGCACAATTAACAGAAACAAATAATAAGAATATTATATTACGAAACAAAGGGGATACAATAAACAATAATTATTGGTTATCGCGTACAGAAGGGCGGTACTACAGCAGGTACCACATGCAAATTATCTGACCTGATTACCAGGTACCTGGGACTCAATTTACGTAGACCTTAAAAGTACCCGGGACTGAATTAACCTACATAGAAAGGCAATTGATAGATGCTGGACTCAATTTACGTCGACCCCATTTTACAGCGTTAAATTAAAATTATAAATAATGGAGATAGAGTTCCATGAGTCGAAACTTTTTTATTGGAAATTTCCTCCTCTTTAAGAATAGTTTTTCCGATTTTCACTTTTTTTTGTATTTTTTAATAACAATTGCAATTTTCGTCAGCAGAAAAAAACAAAAACATTTGTTTCTCAGAATTGCACTTCGAATCGAATGAGCTATTGCTCATATTTTTTGGAGACTTGGAACTATTTCTCGCACGAAACTCACTTCTCGACTAGACTACTTTTGGTCCAGCGGTTTGGTCTCGTTGATAGTCAGTCAGTCAGTCAGTCAGGATATGTAATTTTATAAGTATAGATGGAAACTTAAGTACTATCGTTATTAGAATATTGAAAACAAGAGCATAAAGCATGTCATTTTCTGAAGATTGTCATATGGATTTTGTTTTCATGAAAATGTATGTTTGTCACCCTCAATTACTACCGTTATTGAAAAGTTTAAAGCAAGATCGTTAAATAAAATCAATAAATAAAAATTAGGTCACATGCGCCTATGCTTACGCTTTGTGCTCTTTGAAATTTTCATGACGGTAGTGGTATGGCTTTTATTTTTAAACCCTTTTTCACTCTTTCAAATAATATGCAAGTGAGTATGGATACATTCATAAGTGAATTAGTGAACAAAGATAAAACGATAATTTTGGAGATTTTAAAATTTCTACTAGTAACTCTTCAGTTATCTAAATGGAAAAATAAACTAAAAAAAAAATATCGCCCGAGCAGGGACTTGAACCCTGGACCCTTGGATTAAAAGTCCAATGCTCTACCGACTGAGCTACCCGGGCCTGTATTATTTCGCCCAAGATTCCTGTAATACGTTAGTAATCATCTTTAACTACGGTTATATTATAGTCATAATGCTTCTGTTCACAAACGTCTTATGAGGCCAATAAAATATTAGTGTCTTATGAGTCCAATCCAAACTCTCATACTAAATAAACCAGTCATAGAAACCATATCTTAAACTTCTCGAACAACAGGGCCGGTTCTAGGTATTCGGCAATCCAAGGCGAGAAATATTTTGGCACCCCCTGTCGCCTCTCATAATTATTTTAACCCCTTAATTCCCGCTCTTTCGTTAGTTTCAGCTTAACTTTCACCCCTTGATTTCCGCTCTTTCGTTTGTTTCAGCTTAACATGACATAAAGTGTAGGTTCACTGGAACCTACGTCTTGATATTGAGAAATAAATCGAAAAGCCAATTTATTTATAATGGTTGAAGACTTTTTTATTGCTGTGATTTTGGAATCAAGTTAAAAAAAACAGAGATACACAGGAAAATAGTGTTTTTAAAGCAAAACCATAAAAAGCAGTATATCAAACATTCGGTTTTGTATGCGAAACTCTCGCTAGATTTCAGTGAAATCGAATGATTTAAAAACTGTTATGCGGATAATCGTATAAAAATGTAAGTATTAAAACATTATTTTGGTTTTTATACGCATACGCATATAATACAAGTAATTTTTTGTTTTGCTTTTCATTGCAGAAAATGGATATGATTATCGAAACTGATTTTTCGGGAATATTTTATGACATCGAATTCAAAAAGGCAAAGCACTTGTCGCATCCAACCATGTACAACGTGTGGAAGAAAGAGTTACTTCAGTATCAACAATCCAGGCATTTGTTATCCGCCAAACTTCTTTTACTTCGCCGCCTTACAATGTATAATTAGAAGTAAGTATATTTGATATATGGTTCAGTGTGTCCCGTCAGATCGATTAATAATATATCTTAAATAAAAAAGAACTAGGTATACGTAGAGTGATATACATGATTAACATTTTTTTAAATATGTTCATAATGATTTTAATACCTTGAAAAAATGGTTCGATATATATTCAAAACGTCACTGGTGATTCGATTTTTTTTACCACGTTTTTATTAACCCGATTTGTTTCCCGCCTGTGTGTTCTGGTAGAATCTTAAAAGTGAATTTTGACCCATTTCTAGTTTTCCGATACACTTGAAATTTGGCAGGTTTTCATAATTCCGGTGAGAATGCATTATGAAATTTTTCTTAGAGGAAGAATCTGTCTAGGAGAAATTATTTTATTCTTTTTAGTCCGTATCAAAAACGTTGTATATTGAAAAAAACTCAAATAATTATTATATTCCTATAAATGAATTGAATTATTGAAAGATTTAGATTAAATTTGAAGTATTAATGAATTACTTGGAATTTTTCAAAATCTCATTCTCTCGAAGTGTTACGAGATATCTTGTTTGGCACCCACGGGGATCCATCCGGACTGTAAAATGGGATAATAATTTTATAATCGAGACGCATTTTCCCATGGCCTAGAAAATCTGAAAGTTTTCTAGAATGTTGATACATGTTTTTTTGAAATCCCAATATTTTTGGGAATACTTTTTGAATTTAATTATAGCTTTTTTTTATTTGAGAAATTGTCTATGATTATTGTCAGTTATACTACTTTATGTTTGAAATTGTGGCAATGCAAGAGCTTTCTTGCACGTCGGAAATTTGCTAAACATTTTTCCAAAATCCAAAATTTGTTTCAATCCCTAGTGACTATAGTCAACCAATTTTTCTCGTGGTTTCTCGTATACGCATTCGACAGAATGCGGAACAATTTCAATTTTCCTGAATAAAATAAAAAAAAAACATTTTTGTCCGACAAGAAGTAAAAATTCTGGTATGCCGCTTTTGACATAGTCACCGGACTAATAAGGTAAATACGCATTATCGCTTTTTTCAACTTCCCATTTATTCATTTTTTTAAGAAGAAATTGAAGTTATACAATTTTTTCAACGAATGCTAATCTAGACGATGTTCTTTTCCATTTGAGCCATCAATTCTGTTTCTTCGAATTATGTAACGTTTTTTACACGAGTTTGAAATAGTAGGTCGATATCTCCATTCTAACCTGGCAATTCAACTGCTCGGTTGACAATTTTCATCTACCAAAAAAACGATTAGAAGTAATTTCTACTCACTCGTTTTACAGCTCCAATCCATTCTTGGCGTTGTTTCAATTCGTTCGGATTAGTTGAAAAACTGTAATACTTGACACCAGGTGAATTTTGTTGTGTGAGGCTGCACCCAACGATGCAACACACTGCCCCTTTATTTTTTTTCAATCACTTGCGGCACTAAGGACTTCCATTCCGCCGATAAGATAAACTGCCGTTTTACTTCAAAAACACTCGCCAGAAATGTATCACGATCGAACATGCCAAATTGGACCGAATATTGGACGTAAATAGCAGTGAACAATAAGCAGCTGGCAATTTTGGCTAGCTACACTTTGCGCGGCACGCCACCGTGAGCGCTGTCAGTCTACAATGGCGGAACTCCGTCCACTTGCACGTGTCAATAGGCTGCTGCCTAGTTCGCCTATATGCCGGCACTGTTAAACGACATATTTTATAAATTTTCAGCAACTGTCAAACATCAAATAAGCCCTTGATTCAGGGAAAGTCTTCGTGTTTATAACATACCAGCTGTGGATAATAGCTATTTTTAGGACTAGTGAGTAAAGTGTGGCATTTGATCACGAGCCTGGATGTTGAGCGCCCGAGCAGCGAAGCTTCGAGGGCCTCAACCAGGCGAGTGATTAAATGCGCTTCACTCACGTGTTTTAAATCTGATTTTTACAAATAAGTACCATCTATATAAACTATTGCTTTTGGTTCATTGGGTTGTGGATTGTACAATTGATTCGCAAAAACACTAACATGTCGTTCTATAAATTGTTTTTTTGCTATTGCGGTAAATCCTATATTATCACTAAACTCGTTGCCTGGCGGCTTGAATAATTGAATATGATGGTTGAAAATTCAAGAATGCCAATAAATCTTTTTTAGGAATATGTCTCTCACCTCTATCTTGTCTTGGTACAGATACACAATGATTATATGAGTCACCAAACTGTTCTTTTGTGAGCGGAGCAATAGATTCGAATTATTCATCAGAAAAATTATTCTCGTCTACGTTATCCAATATACGCTTAGCGGCCGTTCTGAGTTCGTTTTAAAATGATTGAAGTTCCTGACCTCTCAGAGCGTAAGGTCTAATGATATATCTTGAGCCTATCTGTTGGATGGGAAATAATAACCCACGATCATCAAGATTAATTCTACAGGAACGGGTATTTTCTGGTATATATATTATATATATATATATATATATATATATATATATATATATATATATATATATATATATATATATATATATAATATATATATATATATATATAATATATATATATATAATATATATATATATATATATATATTTATTTTCTGATTTAGGAACACGTTTCGACACATTCGATTGTGTGTCTTTGAAGATCAGATATCCCATTGCAAATGAGATACGTGTGCCTTGAGGATTGTGTTAAAATATTCAATCTCAAACATCCTGGATCTTCTTGAAGGTGATGAATCTCTTGAATAATTGATTGGTTGCATGTCAAACAGATTCTTTTTCCATCAATTTCTGCGACATGTGGAAGCCTCCTTTGGTCGCGTCTTTCAATGGCAATTTCTCGTTTCAATTCATTTGGTTCTCCATCGAGTTGCGCCCTATTTTGTTTATTGAATATGACATCACACGTAAAACAATGCAATCGGTGACGATTACCCATTTTTAAAAAAATGACAATTTAGTATTTGATGAACAAATGGATATGATTGCTATATGTCATTCCAAACCAGAGCCATTCTGACCAAACCAAAGTTGCAGCTACTCCATTCTCTTCTCCAAGTGTGGGTACTTTTCAAATGAACTCAGGCAGATACATGACTTAAGTGAACAGTTTGGCGCATGGGTTTTCAAATGGGAAGTGGATCCTTATTTTTTCGTAATAAACAAAGCATTCATATGAGATTATATAAGCCACAACTGGTTCACAGTAGGCTACTAAACATGTATTCCTTTCCATATACAGGAAGTTTCAATTACCAATCAATCGACATTCCACCAATTGAGGTGTGAATTCGAGTAACGAGTTTGTTTTGTGAATTGGTAGTTTTGCTAGTCATTGGTGGGAATTCGATTGTTGTTTATTCTAAAATTCCATATGCAACATATCTAGAATCTAGAAATTCTCCAAGGAATATTGAAATTCATTGTTGTTACTCGAATGTGATACACTCTGTATAGGTACGAAACATTTTTTGTATTGACATATGAGCATATTCAGTTACCTATGATATTGTTATTCAATGACTTTCTTTTATTTTTTGATATTTTTCGAAATTCTTTTACCTTTACTCGAGTCGTTCTACAACTCGTAGTATTTATAGGTTTATACATATCATTCGAAATATTCCAGAGAAAATTGTTCAAAATATTTCAACAGATGTGTGTCGAACACATATTTATGGAAATTTTTCAATAAAATCAATATAAAACATAACCACTTCGAGGAAATTATCAGTAAAGGACACTAGTTTTTGATCCAACCTGTATATTTTATGTACCTGCAGATTGAACTTTCACCGTAAACGATCGAGTCTGTAACCGCCTTTTCTGGAATTTCAGGCATTTGGATATATCAATAAGCAGAACTGGTGCAGTTTCATGAGAAATACATAAAAGATATGTCAGTTTAATTCAGGAGATGCTAATATCATCAATCGCAATTGATATTGGTATCTACAAAATATCTGAGAATGTATGAAATTCCACAGCTCAATTTTTTGAAATCACTGAAAAACTTGCTATCTTTGGCTCACCCTGCATATCGTCTGTACGTGCAGGAATCATTGTTCTCTATAGTGCATTCAAATCGGCCGTATGAACAATCGATGCAAACTCGATTTGATTTATATATTCGAAAAAGTCTCTTCACAATGGCCATTTGGAATTTTGGAAAAGTTATCTTTAGCACCCTATATAATCTAAACTGTTGAATTTAGAGCGGTGAAGCAAATGAGACATTTGATCAGCGTCACGAGTTGTGCAATATATGAAAAATTTGAGCAAATTCACGGAAAGCCAATTTCCCATTGATGCGGCGCGAGGTCCTTTAATATTGTTTAGTAAATTTGAACTGCAATGACTCAGCTATATCTACTTTTGTTGTACCAATAACAAATGTCACAATAACTTGTTGACAATTTTGTTGGAATTGTCGTCCTTTATCAGTTTTTGTGTTTTCCAATCTATAAATAGAAATGGCTCCAAAACTGAGTATACAGGAAAAAATAGAAATAGTATTGCTGTATGGCGAAAATTATCATAGCACAAGAGAATCAGCTGAAATTATCAATAGAAGGCATCCAGACCAAAATTTGCATTTTGCTACAGTGGCAAAGATATTTCAAAAATTTAAGGAAACTGGTTCGGTTGAAAACAAATATAAAAGTGTTCACGTTAAGCCTGTTGTGAATAATGTAAACAATGTTTTACTGACAGTCACTGAGACACCAAGAGTTTCGACGAAAATTATGGCAGAAAAGGCAGAAATATATCAAACCTCTGTTAGACGAATTCTAAAGCAAAATCACTTTCACCCATACAAACCAAAATTTTTGCAAGCACTGCGAGACAGGGATTATGACGCTCGATTTTATTTTTGTGCATAGTTCCAGGGAATGTTAGAAGACAATCGTGATTTCTTTAAAAATGTCCTATTTTCTGACGAAGCAACTTTTACTTCAAATGGTGTCATCAGTTCTCAAAATTGTAGATGGTGGGCAGACCATAATCCTAATTTTATTATTGAAGCCAAGGACCAATATAGTTTCAAAGTGAATGTATGGTGTGGAATTTTAAATGACCGAATTGTAGGTCCCTTCTTTTTTAGACACAATTTTACGGACCGAGATATATACATTTATCGACAACCTATCATTACAAGAGCGGATTCGTTTTTTCTTTCAACAAGATGGGGCTTTTATTCATTCTACGAATGAAGTGCGGGAGTGGTTGAATAATGAGTTTGGTGAGCAGTGGATAGGTCGATATTCAGGTAATCCTTGGCCTGCTAGGTCTCCAGATCTAACGCCGTGTGATTTATTTTTATATGGTTACCTGGAGAGCAATGTTTATAAACAACGCCCATTTCGAAATGTAGAACTTTTAGAAATTTGTATAAGGAATTGTGCAGCACGGATCAACAAAACTATGTTGAAAAATGTTCGCCGCGAAATGTTTTCCAGAACAATTCCATGCACGGAGCGCGAAGGTGGTCACGTAGAATATTGAAGATTTGTACATTGTTTGTTTATTTTTTATCTTTCCACATCCACCTAAACAATACTAAATTCAATTATGATAAATAATGTATTGTTAAGTTTAAATTACAAATATTAGTTGGTTTAAATGTAATTTTCCATGCATAGATAATCTATCTAATAAAATTAATATATATATATTTATATATATATATATATATATTTATATATATATATATATATATATATATATTTATATATATATATATATATATATATTTATATATATATATATATGTATATATATTCATTTGGAAATGAAACATTCGCACCTGAAAAATAATGGAACAATATTTATTTTTTATCGCAGAAAGTTTCATCAAATTCGGAGGGTGTGAAAAACAACCAGAGAACCAAAACTTTCCCTATTATTATTTGAATCAACGACGTGCGACCACAATATTGCAGTTTTAACAAGGGAATATTTCATCCCGCATTTGTTGCCTAGCGACATGCCTAGCAACCGATTTGGAATGAAATTCTGTACAATATGTTAGTCCTTTATGATTCGAGTACCGCACATTAAATGAACAATTCGCATAGAAGTAGTGGAAGAAAAGAAAATTTCAGTAACGTAGCAAATATATGTGAGCGTAAACAACCATTCGGAGATATCGGCAAATCTGATATGAATCTGGAAAGCTCGCAAGCCTCGGATATTCCTTTCAGTCTCTTTGACATATTGATTCTCTTTCTTATTTGCATACATGAATATATGACGATGATAAACAAATTTGAAATCGAATGGATCCAGGTATTACGTATTATGAATACCATTCACAAATTCGAATGTTATGAATGCATAATGAGGACCTTTCAGGTTATTACACGAAATGAAGATTTGAAATTCGAAATGGAGTTATAAGGGGTCAAAATCCGTATAATTCCACTGGGTGAGAAAGAAGTTATTCCACATGGTGAATCAAAAGTAAGATGTCTAAAAACCCTGGTGCTTGCACTTATACCTGTAGCAGTTTGGGATCGACTTGGCGACACTTGGCCTACTTGATAATGGAGATTACTAGCGTGTCAGATGGCGCCAATTTCGTTTTAGTTTCAATTCAGTAACAGGGAATATTTATTTCCTCAGTTTTCTTTTTGAGGCGAACTGTTTGCGGATTCTAATTCTAGCTTTGCTATTGGTTGAAAAGAACTTCACCAATAGCAAAGCTAGAATAAGAAGCCCCAGAACATTGCACAAAGAAGGTACTGTCGTGTTGTTTTTCGAATTTTGTACCATTTGAATTTGAGGTTGACTGCATTTTAAAAGACGGAGAATTGGAAATAAAATTGTCATCAAATTGCAGATAATATGAATTTGAATGCATACAATATGATGAACTTTGAACATATCATTATTAGTCAATTCGTCAAGATTTGTACTTGCTTTTGGTACTGAGTACAAGTGAATATTCGAATCTGCGGTTCTAGACTGTCCACACATATAAAAATGTGGCCCATTCTACAAAAAGTATCCTTACACACTACACTACCTGAAAATGAACAATTGCTCACGCACTAATGAACTGATGAACGAGTGATTTTTTAAAGAACAAACTCAGGAATAAGCTGAGCAAGATTTCAAATCAAAGAGATAGAAAACGCATAGATACCGACAAAACACTGAAAATAATTCCATATAAGATTCTGCAGATGTCAGGAATTAAGTTCTGACATTAAGCGAGAATATAAACAAACATTTTTGGACGGAGCCATCTACCACAGACTCCCACAGAGAGAAGCTATGTTGAAGTAACAGGTGGAACCCCCTCGAAGATCTAAACAATATCGAATCAGTTCATTCACCAGGATTTTTAGACATCAAAAGTAATTCAAGCTTTTCTAAATTTCCTCAATTTGGATTTCAAAGAGCAAAAGGAACAAATTATGCAATTTTGAACCTCCTTCAGAAAATGTATCTCAAATTCTATGATAGGGAAGGCGGCAGCGAGTTTTTGTTAAAAATGTGGAGATATATCGGGGATGTACTCAGAGTCATAATTATCTGAAAGAGTTCAAAGCGTGTCTCCTCAGTAATGACAGAAATTCAAAGTTTGATAGAGAGTACCTCGGAGTCTGTCCTGGGACCATGGACTGATCTTTCTTTTCTTAATCTTCCTGAATGATTTATATTCAATTAATATGATGGACAGTTAATTCAATTTGCCGATGACACGTGCAAGCTCACCGAGCACCAAGAGATCGGTCGATACAAAAATTGCGGATGATGTGGAGGGGTTCTCTTTCACATAAGAACTGAAGATATGTCATAATTCAGTCATTTGGTGCTCAAAAAATATCTGGAAAGTTTTCCAAGAGTTTTGAAAATTGGTCATTTTGTTGATTTCAACATGCTCTTCCTGAATTTTTACTTTGCCACTTCGTATTTTTTCCGCTCGCGCCGCCATATTGGAAAAATGGCGCCTAAAAACAGTTTTTTGATATTTTCTTTCGGACCCATTTTATGATGAAGCTCATTTCCACACCATCATGAGGTGGAGTAAGTGGCGCGTTTTTTTTATCGTGGTATCCCCAGTAGATCTAATCTACACGCAATGCACTATTACAAAATTTAGCACCTTTTCCTTCGCTTTGCTATTCTTGATTGACCAGGTGTTGCGAGTTCATCGTCTTCAGTACCGGTCGAAACGTTACAGATAGAAATTTCTTCCACATCATCTGCGATGGGATTATCAGCTTCGTTGTGATCCTCTTCTTCCTCGATTTCATCATACGTTTGCTCAAGAACAGTCTCCGTTACTTCCTCTTCATCGCTATCTTGTGATGGTACTTGCGAATTCTCACAGGTGCCATTGCAATTCGTGCATATAACGGAATACCCCCTTCGAATTTGCAAGAAATTAGTTTTAACAAGGTTTCCGGAGCTGGGAGCTCGAGTGTGGTGACAGGAATCAGCCCATTCTTGCTTCTTTTCCATCCCAATGGTTCTGCATTTTGTTCAACTCTATACCACTGCTGAATCTGGTAGCGATGCAATATTAAATTTATTTTTATACCCTGATTTTGTGAAGCGTACATATCTATAGTTGTTCAAGGTTGATGAGATACATCGCGTCTCCAAAATTCATATCTCCAGAATATTTAACGCGTTTGCGCATGCCTTCGTCATTGAAAAGATATAACGAAAACGGCTATGATACAATATTTAATAAAGGAAAAATAAAATGTGTTAATGTATTCCAAAAAAAACCAGAAGTGAATAAGGTATTCAAAAACCCAAATGCTGATCCAGAGATCATTGCTAAAACTGGAGAACACTCTCTTCTTGCATTGTACAACTATAGATATGTACGCTTCACAAAATCAGCATATAATGAATTCAATATTGCATCGCTACCACCGACAGAACCTATCACCAGGTTCAGCAGTGGTATGGAGTTGAACGAAAGGCAGAACGATGGGGATGGAAAAGAAACAAGAATGGGCACTCAAGCCCCCAGCTCCGGAAACCTTGTCAAAATTTATTTCTTGCAAATGCAAAAAGGGATGTCAGAGAGCCTGAGGATGCAGAAGGGCTGGATTGAAGTGCTCCGTTATATGCACGAATTGCAATGGTACCTGTGATCATTCGCAAGTTCCATCAAAAGATAGCGATGAAAAAGAGGAAGAAACGGAGACTGTTCTAGAGCAAACGTGAATTAGGCCACGATAAAAAAAACGCGCAACTCACTCTACCTCATGGTGGTGTGGAAATTAGTTTTTTGGCCAAAACTCATGTTGGAGTAGACTATGCGCCGCTCGTACGCTAAAACTATTCATTTTACAAAAAAAGGTTTCTACATAAATTATAGAAAATGTTCTCTAGTTTAATTTATTACATAACTATTCTTATCGTTAAATGAGTCGGAAAAAAATTGTTTTAGGCGCATTTTTCCAATATGGTGCCGCGAGCAACAAAAATACGAAGTGGCAAAGTAGAAGAAGATATCGAAATCTATAGAATCATCAATTTTCAAAACTCCCGGAAAACTTTCCAGTTAAAAGTACCAAATGAGTGAGTTAATACCTACGCATATTTGAAGAGACTCCAATGTTATTTTGTATTTCAAGCGAAAATATTTGCGAGCCTGCAGTGCTTATACCTTGAAGGTTGAAAAGCTAACATTAAACGCAAAAGTGTCATTTATACTGATTTGGGCATACAAATTAGACATCAGGACATTCTGAATCACGGATCACGAGCAACGGAAAAGCGGGGGGCTCACAAGTCAGAGATAATCAGTTCCATATATTGGACCTAAACCTGCTCTATGTGTACCCAAATTCAATACTACTGGAAGAACATCGGAAATAAGAGAAACATTCCAAAAATAATTATCAAACAAGAGAATTGCTCCAAAAAACAGGAATCAGTTGAGAATTATCAAACTATAGACAAAGCAACAAGAAGCACAAGAAACAAAGTTATATATAAACAACCAAAATAAAGCACAGAAACGATTTTCAAAATACCAAAAGAGACCTTTGTGCAGTCTCGCCGAGCAACAAGAGATCGGTCGATACAAAAATTGCGGATCAGGTCAAGGACGTACCCAGGGGGTCCTGACCGCCCCCCCAAATATTATAGAGATTAGATACAACACAAAAAATTCCTAAATACAGCGCCAAAAATGCTTTTCTTCCTGATACATTTCCAATCTGCAGAGTATTTGTGGCAAAACCCTGACCAACAAAATTGTTCTTTTCATGTGTTTTGAAAATAAATCCATTGCTGTTGACTTTTGATTTACTTTCTAATGGTGAATACCCCAAAAGAATACCTCTATAAACCAATCTTCATCATAAAGGTATATATTTTTTACATTTAATATTTACCAAAATTTAGTCACTACAGGGATTTTAGTTTTTGAGTGATTTCGGAAGATCAACTTTCAATCTGATTCTCCTGAAATCTGATCTCCGTCATCTCAATTTTTCAGTAGAGTCGTACAAAGCTAGTCTACTTAATCCCATTTCCTACTTAGAAGTTGATAAACGAAAAGCCTGTAATGGGCCAGTATAAATACAACACGAAAAATCCCTTAATACAGCGCCAAAAATGGTTTTCTGTCTGATACATTTTCAATCTGAGGGGCATCCCGACGGTCATCGCAGCAGAGTATTTGTGGCAAAACTCTGACCAACAAAATTTTTCTTTTCATGTGTTTTGAAAATGAAACCATCGCTGTTGACTTTTGATTCACTTCGTAATGGTAAATACTCCTAAAAATACCTCTTTAAACCAATCTTCATCATATATATTTTTTACATTTAATATTTACCAAAATTTAATCACTACTGATTGATTTTGGAAGATTAACTTTCTCAATCTGAATATATTGCTGAAACGTGCTCAAATAGCACATTCCCTCACAAAAATGCCTGTTCTTTACCTCAGGCTAGGAGCTCCTGGATGTTACTTATGCTACTGGAAATGATGTGATCCACGCAACAGTTAGTCAGTAATGATGAAATGCACTTTTTATAATTGTTGAGCAATTTTCAACTTCTATACTTTTGGCGGCGTATATCTCCGAATTTGTGAATTATTGAATAACTTTTTTTTCGAAAAACTTTTACGTATCCAAATAAAGGAAGGTGACTCTAAGTCAATCATCACGCAAACAATATCTATGTAGTTTACTTTATTTCCAAAGTGTATGAATACTTCCATCATTAGCACGAATACAAAGAGTTCAACAAATGGTCACTATAAATAAAATAACAAACAAATGGACAGAGGACAAACTTCGTCATCTACACTTTACATATATGTTATTATTATGTTATCTCCTAGTTTGTGTATGAATACGATGGCTTTCGTTTTCACGTTTTCAATATTATACACAAATTAAGAGATTATATGATAATAACATATATGTAAAGTGTAGATGACGACATTTGTCCTCTGTCCATCATCCTATTGTCACCTTCGAATGACGTTTCAGTCAAGTTTCGGGCGTTTGATCTCCGACCACATTGCTTTCGTGGAGATTGACTTGGTTCTGGGGCCAGACCTGAGCTTACGGGGAGCTTGCAAAACTCTACAGAGAAGGCCGTGATACCTCGGGCACAAAGTTATGGGTCAGGAAGCTTGCACACTTGATATTTACGGAGAAGGCCGTTATAGGCTCAGCGATCCTGCTGGGCTCAAAAGTTACGGGGTCAGGGAGCTTTATGGGAACAGGGAGCATTTTAAAGTTACTAATAATGGAGAAGGCCGTGATCAGCTCAGCAATCCTTCTGGGCACAAAACGTTATGGGACAGGGAACTTTTTAAACTCAATAATTACTGAGGAGGCCGTGATAGGCTCAGCGATTCTCCTGGGCACAAAACTTCATGGGCCAGGGAGTTTCACGAAGCAAAGGCACATAGTTTGTCTCCTTACCGTTCATCAATACCACGTAACTGATCAGCCAGTTATATTGTCTTTGACGAAATACTCGCTGATCCTCTCCGTCGCGGTCTGCTGCTAACTGTCGGTCGGCGGTGATGCGGTGATCGTCCTTCTAGGCTGCTTTCGGTTCCGTTCGGTTTCCTCTCTGTCGGCTCTCGTATGGTTCGTTGTGTTTGTCCTCCAACCTTCTTTGGGTGGGAAGCCGGTGAGTTGCGCAGTCTACAAACGGGAACATAAAGATCAAAGTGCCGACGCCAAGTGAGCGAACTGATTATTTAGCCATAGACTGTGGTATAGTCCTTCCAATATCAATTGCAGAAGCTGTTTCTATAGAGAGCAAATAAAAACTCACTTCGCTAACACGAGCGTATATGCGAAGAAACGGAACGAAAAATAATCTGTACTACTTGTATTCAGTCTCCGTCGACACAAAGAGCCCGCTGGTCAACGTGGACTTGAGTGACTGCTGTCTGTACTACAACCGATTCGTCTTGGCCAATCAGGTCGGACATCAATGCTTGCAGCTGTGTCTATACGATCGGAGGTCATAAATCACGCGTTATATTTGTGTTTTAATAGCTCTGAAAGATTCAAAACCAGTAGCGTCTGTGGTCTTGGTGTGTGCCGATCGAAATACGTTTTAGGATATTAAAATATCTAAATAAAATTAGTTATCTCCGCCACTGCTGCTCACAGGATTTCGCGGCAAGACTTTTTTATGCTTCTGCAATTGATATTGGGAAAACACTGAGCTGAGATTTCACATGGTAAACCAGTAACAGCGTTACAACGGATCTCACCTCATTTGATATTCTGGATACCTCGGTGTCGGAACCTGATAGTTGGGACGGTTCGATGGCTCGGAATTATATCAAATGATCGCAAGTTAAAAACATATCTTTTAATATTTCGAAAACTTACATCCTTATTTTCAAATGTAATCTACAATTACTTCATCTAGGGATATCAAGTGAATAATTATAAGTCAGAAACAACATACATATTGACGTTGAACTGAAATATGAAGATTATTTCGAAAATCTAAGAAAAAAAATAGGGCCAGAATATCATGCAATAAGAACCATTTTTCGGCAACTTGGTGAAGATATGAGAGAAAGCGTGTTCGAAAAATAACAAAACTTGACATCTTAAAATCGAGTCTAACCTTAAAAATTTGTTTTGGAATGAGCTATACTTTGTTGTTGGAAATACTATAAAATGGACTACATTCAAGATAATATTTTTGAAGTGTTCGAAGAGGTAATGTCGGATAATGAAGAGGAAATCATTTATTTGGTGGATGTGCCAAGAGCCGCTCGCAAATTTAGAATTAGGCCTAATCACTATGATGAATGGAATGACATGGAATTTCTAAATAGATTCAGATTGTCTAAGCAAACTGTTGACAATATATTTACTTAGATAGAGGGTAGATTACAGCACCCTACTAATCGGTAAATGAAATATTTCTCTTCAACAGCTTCAAGTGTTTTATTGAAGTCAACTCACTTTTCAGAAACCACGCAGTTGAGCCTTTGTTGCAGTTATTGATGGTGCTTAGATTTTATGCTACGGGGGATATACTCAGAGCAGTGGGTGATTTTGGTGGAATACATGTATCAACAATGTCACGAATAGTCAAACGTATCCACAGCTATTGCAGCTTTAAGCACGGCAAGTAACAAAGATAGAATCATTGACTGTACACATATAAAGATTCAATCTCCAGGCATGCTTTTGAAATGAACCTGTTGTGATAATAGCGTCATATGGTCATACAGTGACAATATTATTGTGAAAGCTCATTGATTTGCAGGCGGATATAATGCAGAACAATTTAGAAACCGCAAGGGATATTTTTCAATTAACGTTCAGACTGTTGCAAGTGTTAAACTGAAAGTTATATGAAAAAGCACAAGGAATATTTACATGTATCCACATTCAATGAATGTATCTTATCTCAAACCTAATATTCCGTATCTATCAACAACTCATCTGTCATTTTATTATTAATTGAATTTATTTCATTAGCATTTGGAGGTTACCTCAAATATAAATGAAAAGTGATTTTGCTCACGTCACTTTTCACAAAACGAAACAGTCGTTACGATAAAACACCTTAAGGCCAAATGATATATGACATTTATATACATGGAATATAAAAATCTTATGTGTTTTTATAAAATAACTTTTTCACCACTTTTGTTTTAAACTTGAAGATAAACTGGTTTGAGGTTTTCGGAGTTTAAACTGACATTATAATATCGGCCCTTTGTATGTTGAATTTCACCTTCCTCGTCTCACTCTTAGTTATAGATTCAACTTTAAAATGTTTCATTGGTCTCAAGGAGCACTGTAATAGTATGTTATGCAACGATCATGTAATGATGGTTATTAATACACGAGCAATAATCGGGATACGAAACGAGCCGAAGGCGAGTTTAGTATGGTTTATGCGAGTGTATTAATAACCATTACATAAGAGTTGCATACGCTATTTTTTCTACACCGATAAATAATGAAGAACTATAAATATTATATTTATATTTGTATTGAACACAATATCAGTGATTACTCGTATTTCCATAAAAAATTCTACAAAATTGTAATTAATGGTATTACCATGGATATAGGAAAACTGTGAACATTCTATTTATATTTATATAGAACATAATAATTGTAATTAATCTAATTTCTTAAAAATATTAAGATTATTTATTGTGCAGTTTGAAAAGTTCCACTGATCTGGATTTCATTATTGCTAGTCTCAATCGAGTTCAATATTGTATTGGAAGTGCTGATTTTATTCTGAACCGAATTTTCAATGTAGCCTTCCGCCATTGAATCGGATTTCCAGCCACCATGATGTTTTAATGCAGTAATATCACCACCGGCATCAACAGATGTCCTTCGAAAACAATGCCCTGTATATAAATTCGGATCAGGCAGATTTAAATATGTTGCTATTTGCTTCCCTAAATCACCAAATCCATTAATACCAATGTTTTGAATTGTCATTTTCATTAAAATAATTAACGAAGAAAAAAGGGGTGGGGCAAATTTTTGGCCGTAGATTCATATATTTTTTACTAATTTCGTAGTATTTGCCGGTAATTGTAAATGTTCGTTGTACTTCTGTTTTGTACCACATTAACAATTGAGATTCCATTAATATCTTTGACATTTTCACATTTTAGGGCATGTAGTTCATGCCTTCGACATGCTCCCATTATTCCAAAAGTCATTGCTACCTAAAACAAAAAGATAAATTTTAAAAATACAACAATAAGAAATAAAGAAAAGAAAAAAAGAAAAAATCAAATAAAAAGCAGGATGACCTAGGCTAGCTTCGAACCCGCGTCTCATACTGTAGTCTATAGTTCAAATCTAGCGGCTTAGCCCGCTTCGCCACGAGTTAACTTATCAAGTTTTCTCGACATTAATGAAATGTATCATGCATGAGTCGAATGGAAAATGTAATCATGACAAAAACTTTAAAAATGCAATGTTAGGTAGATACTTACTTTTATAAATAAAAACTTTTCATCGGGTGCTTCGTCGATAAACGTTTTTATTTGTTCAGGTGGAAATATTTTTGTTTTTTTTCCAACTATACTTCGGACTTTCGCTTTAATGAAGCTTGTAGCTTCTTATATTTAGAAATGTCTATATTATGGTTGATATTTACCAACGATTTTATTATTGAATAATGTGTCCATGTACTAGATGATTTCATAGTTTCCATCAATTCTTGAAAATAAGCAATCAACACATTTTCGGAGAATGTCGAAATATTATTTGTATTTCTCCAGTCCATAAACCGTTAATATAGTTTTTCGTGCACTTTCTTAGATTTTTGGGGTAAAATATTTTCTGCTTTCTCCGATATGTGTGGAGGAGTCGATGATAATTCTTCTATATCGCTGATATCAGACATTTTGATAATATAATTATCGAAGTTTAGCTATATTCTACGAAAATTCAATACCTACTGATTTTGACAAATAAAACAATTGATAGAAATCTAGGATAAACGTCAAATGCACAGCATACTTGATTGAAAAATTATGGGTTTCTATTGATTAAAAATCTGTATCGTTATAAAAAATCTGTATCATAATGGATCTCATTATGGAATGGATTATGGGCAAATAAGTGTATTATTATAGTACGGGTGTAGAAAAATATATATTTTGTGCTGGTTTAAGATAGATCTCAAAAAGTGTTGGTATATCTTCGCCGATCATGGCCTGTCGTACTCAAAAATACCAATATATATGAGATATAACGAAACTCGTTGCCAACTGTAGGCTACGTTTTTCAACCCAATGAAAGGACATTTTCTATGAGAATACTTTTTATGAATATTTTGTATACTTTCAAAGATGAGCCAAATCGGTCGGATGGTTTCAAAATGGCAGCTGATTGAGAAAAAATCTCAACATTTAATTTTCATATCAAAATGGTCGAACGATATGTCGTTTGATACTAGAGCTCCACAAATTTCATCACACAAATTAAAAAATGGTGTGAATTGCTATCGATGTTTTTTAAATAATTTTTTATCTTTGCTTGCCCTGTATTCTCCTTCCATCCATAAATGATGATTTCATTCTTGTTTTTGGATGCCATTTGACAATAGTTTATCCTTCTTTGGCACATACAACTCATAAGTCTTTTAATTTCTGAAATCGCATTTCGACATTTTTTTGATTTAATGACGAATTTCATGCACAATTATTATTAGTTATTATTTTTCGTCAATTATTCTGGAGACTGAAACCCAAGCACTGTCTATATCCATGTGTGCATAAGTTAAACAAATGAGTGGACATTTGTATTTTCAGAAGTGTTTTAGATCTAAATTTTCAACTTTTCGGTATCTTTATGGAAATTCGGAGTTGATTCAAACCGAAAAAAACAGTTTCGTTAAACTTTCTCCTTCTTTCTCCAAAATACACCTGTTGTACGGGAAGAAGTAGTAGATAGTATTGAGAAATCAGACATTTTTAATATTCTATATTTTCGGTTATTTTCGTAGTCAGTAAATTATTGATAATTAGGGTGAATAACACTGGACCCAATATAATACTGATAGGTACTGTACAACCCACCTCTCTCTCTCATTACGTACGTTGTTAATGTTTTTTATCATTTGTTTTCTCCTTTCAGGTAATTAGAGGATAGATTCAGTGGCGCACCTCTAACTCCGAGATTCTCTGAGGCTGTCAACAACTGTAAGTGGTCTACTGTTTAAAGATACATACCACTGAATCAGGTCAGTTGTAATATTTCACTAAGACAGCTCCCACCAATCGGTGCAAGTATTTGAAGGGTTTGTGTTTCATTTCAAGTTATTTCAGTAATAACACATTTGCGTTATTCTCACTCGCTTGAGAACACAAATATGACCTCTTAGTATCTGATCCTGAGAGAAAACATCCCAATCTGTGATATTTGTAGACAACCCCTTACCATTATACATATTCTGGAACAATGCACAAAATACCTAAATCTATTTGATCAATACCACCTCGAAATAAATATAAAGAATCTACTCACCCCCCATTCCGAAAAGGACAAAAAACTCATGGAACTATTGAAAAAATTCAATATATTCAAACTCATTTAAAGCTATCGTAAACTAGGGAAAAGTCTAGTATAAATCAAACTACAGCTGATTACCATATCAGTCGATGCTGTTAAAGAAAAAAAAACACATATTTGCAAGTACACGGGCAATATTTCTATCAGCGAATAACATGAGTCCAACAAATATTTTTTTAACTTGAATACATATAGTGTTGTTGTGATTTACGATAGTATATTGTATGATAAGCATGGAATGACATTCATTTCCTACGAGTATGAACGTATGAACGTTTGCAGGCGAGTGTTGCAAATCATAGGACTAGGAAATTATCATTCTGCGCGAGTTTAAAACTATTCTTTTTCTACGACTGTTATGATAAACAATGTATGAAAAAAAACTACAAAGTTTACTCATGAGAAATGTACTTTTATCAATTATTCGAACAAATTAACGTAACACATCGGTACAATTATTAAAAACAACTTTTGGGGAACTGAAACCCGTTTTTTAAGGATAAGTTGATATTAATTACATTTTTTATATTTGATGTCGATGGAAGGTCCGAAAACTTATTGATCAACCCCAAAATTCTCTTGGTTACATTATTTCGATTAGTTAGGGACTCCTTGGTGTAACCCTCAGCTACTGCCGAAGAGCGCCAGTCACCATGCCGTTTTAATGTCGTTATGTCTTCGCCACTATCTATTGGGATTGTAGCCGAAGATCGGCGGAAACAGTGACCGGTATATAACACACCAAAGTTTCAAATAGAGCAATTTGCTTTCCTATATTTTCTATTCTATTGATTCCTATTTTTGGACAGTTAATTTTCTGATAATTGATTAATGTTAACTAGATCTACTGGTTAACACTTCGAAAGTGATATTGAGAATGAAACCCAAGTAAGAACGTGTTCTAGATCTGAATTTTCAACTTTTTGAAATTCTATAGTACGAAGAATCGAACTAAAAGGAAACCAGATTGATTATACTTCGTTCTTTTAATTTGAATCAGTTTACATAATATATACCACTATACTACTCACTTGTTGAATCCCACATTCTTTATGTTATAATAACTTGGGGCTGTACCATACGAATCATCTCTC
Source organism: Gonioctena quinquepunctata (assembly GCA_018342105.1). Taxonomy (NCBI): domain Eukaryota; kingdom Metazoa; phylum Arthropoda; class Insecta; order Coleoptera; family Chrysomelidae; genus Gonioctena; species Gonioctena quinquepunctata. Next base: position 129,289 of record JAFIRS010002533.1, read on the forward strand.
AAATTAACAAACAGTGCAGAAATTGATAATCAATTAAGAGTTACTTCGAACCTACTCTGGCAAAAAAATTTGATATAAGACCAATTGAATTGTCAAACACTTCTTCTCTGACAACATAAAAACAAACACGAATTACTGGAAATATAACACGAACACGGCACTCGTTTTCGAAAACGAATAAAACTACGCCCAAAGATGTTTCACATGTTCAGGTGTTGAAGTATATAACATGTTACTTCCTCCAATTCAATTCAATTTTTATTTAATCCATAGAGCTGTTAGGCTATCGGACAAGTCAGATACAAAAAAGGTTTACATAAAGTGTATAAGATAAAAAATAAAATATAGGCAAACAAAACATTTCATCTAAAACTATCAAAAAATTCATTTGTGTTATAGATGCAGAGGGCGAGGTAAAGTCTCTGTATCTCTTTTTTGATTGTGTGCACTCTTTCTATCAATTTTAGTTCTTCGGAAAGAACGTTATATGATCTCAGTTCCAGTATATCTGCAGATTTCTGAGATACTGTTAAACGAATATTGGGCAGATGGAAATTATTTTTTGATCTTGTATGATGATCATGTAGTGAGTTATTCTTAACCAACGTTTTGCGTTGCTTGTGTTGAAAGTTCCAATATATGTAGGCCATAGAAAGAAAGAATTTTGAATTGTTTGAATAGATCCCTGCATGAGGTACCACTGGAAACATTAGCAAGACATCGCATAATCCTCTTTTGAACCAGAAAAACCTCATTAACTGCAGATGAACTACTCCAGATGGTTATTCCGTATGATAATCTGGATTGGATTTTCCCGAAATAGAAGAGCAGGAGTCCCTGTATGTCAATTATAGATTTGAGAGATCTCAGTTGAAAACATTTAATACTCAGTGTATTGGCTAAAGTTTTACAGTGAGTATTGAAGGATACATTCCGATTAAATCTAATACCTTGTCTATAAATTGACCATCTATAGTTATTTCTACTGCTGGGGTATTTTTATTCTGTCTGGTGAGAAAATTTATATGGTTTGTTTTAGTACTATTCAAAAATAGAGAATTATCGTATAACCACTTCCGAAGTGACTGAAAAGTAGGGTTAATGTTGTTTTGAATTTGTACCCCAGATTTGCCTGTGAATAATAACGTGGAATCATCTGCATACAAACAGGTAAATGCCTCCGGGAGGATCAGAGGTAATTCATTGATGTAAAGCGTAAACAAAATAGGGCCCAATACTGAGCCCTGAGGAACTCCCAATCCTATCGGAAGTTCACTAGATGTAAAAAATCAATTTTTCATTGTTCTCCACGTGGTTTATCTTGATTTTCTGAAGACGTCCTTTGATATATGACAAAAACCATTCATGAAGTTTGCCCCGGATTCCGTATCTGAATAATTTATCCAATAAAATGTCATGTTGAACACAATCGAAGGCACGGCAGAGATCACAGAATACACCAACCGCGCCTCCGCCTTCTTCCAGGGAGAGTAAAATTTTTGTGTAAAAACTGTGAATAGCTGTTATAGTAGAATGTTCATATCCATAAAATAACAACTACTGCCCTGGCTATTGCCTAGACGGACGTTGGATTACATCCGATGGATGAACGTGCAAAGTCTTACAAACCTTGAAAAATTTTTGTTGCGAAATGGATAAAGATAAACGTGAACACTTCTAGACGGGTTTTGGGGTATTAGTCTCCTATCAGTTCAGGGTAGGTCAAGCAAAGGAATGACTTAATACCTACCTGATTGAAACAAGGAAAATCGATCCACTTCATAGTATTTCGCTGAGATTTAATTAGCAGAATGGAATACCCCATCAGCTAACGCCATCTCAACTGAGCTACTGTAACTTTAACATTACCAACTGACATGTCTTCCTGAGTATCAGGATAGAAATCTGCAATAAAAGACAGAAGTCTGTAACATTCCGATAGCCAGCTATTATTTCATTTAAAATGAAAAATGTCTTATTTATCAAGACAGCTGATTACAAATACCTATACAATAGGTGTATGTTTATGTATGTATCGAATATTTATTAACTTCAATTTTGATAATGAGGACGGCCTATGTGAAGCCAAAACAATTGAACATCGATTTTCAAAATCGGGCGCTGAATGTGAATGCGCATGCGCCAAGAAATGAACACGTTTTTTTATCAAAGATCCGATTTTGTTCGTTCATCTCGTTCTAGTAGTCATTACTTAATTCACGTGAAAAATTATTGGAGTATGACAAGCTTATTTCATTTGTTGCAAATTCTCATTATGATGACATAACCACAAAATTGTGAAATTTTTTTCACGTGTCCAGCGATCTGTCGAAACGAAAGCAATATGGCGGCTTCGGGCACACATTGTTATTCGTTATAAGTGACCATTGGTAGTGTTTATTTTGTGATTTTCTATGCGAATATCTATTTTTATTCTGGATTATAATTCGTGCTTTGAAGGGAGGAAAATGCCAGTTACTTGCATTGTAGTTGACTGTGGGACAGGGGTGAGTCGGGTTTTGCTCGGTGCCTACAGTTTGAAATAACAAGTTTTTGACTAGTAAAAATTACTTATCGAGGTAGAGAAGAGCTTCATGGTTAGCTGCAATCAAGTGAGTTGATCTTACGGACTCGAAAATCAAATATCATAGTCTGCAGCAGACATAAATGTATACACATTCATGAAAATATTCATCATTCAATCATGAACATTACTTAAAAACTTTTGTATTTTTTTGATTTCTTTTGCCTACTTGCATATTTCTGAATTATACATTAGGAGGTCTCATTACAAATGAAGTTCGTTTACATACAGATAATTATATATTTTCCACTTCCGAAGGAGATAAAACTCAAAATGAATGTTCATGTACCTATACATCCTCAAAAAACATTCAGACATTCTTATTGAATTATTGGAATACAAATTTTCCTAGGATGCTGGTGCTCAAAAATGAAAAATTTTGAAATATGTGTATTCAATCTGAACCTTCCCTTAATAGATATTTAGGCAATTGGAAAGACTGATCAAGTCTGTGAAGGATATTGTATGAATTATGAGTCAAAATTCATGTTACATACCAGGGATCATAAGTATCGTGATATTCATTGGAATTATACTTATGGATATGGATATGGAATATAATTTTTTTCCAGTTTTTTTATCATTGTTATTGAATTAAAAGTATTTGATTGAATTCAGTGAAACAACGAATAAACAATCATTTATTTATTGACGAAAACAACTAAAAATGCATAATAAGAGATGAAGTTGTCATGAAATCAATTCTAAAATCAAATAAAAATCGTATTATTATCAAACACAAACAGTATATATATATATATATATATATATATATAGCAAGAGACCATAAGTCACCCAATAATTTTTTTGTCTGGACGCATTGGCCACACAGTTTCCCAATCTGTACGTGACATTGCCTTCCTTTCGGTGTTTGATATAATATGGCATAGACGTAACTGCCTACTTCACTGGTTCCGGCCATACAAGTACAAATGCTTCCATCTTTGCAATTATGCATCAAGCATCTGAAGAGTTTTCATTTTTCTTTTCTAAATGCTTGACCTGAAGAAAAAGCTATGTTGATTAGAAATATTATGAAGGTTGAGAAGTAATATCCTGAAATATCAAATCAATGTGTCTTATAATAAGCAAAATTGACAATAGATCATATCAGAAGTCATAAATTGCTTCTTATGAATAACTAGCTGGTGCCCGCGACTTCGTCCGCGTGGAATTTGTATATTTTCCTGGTTTTCTTTATGTGATTCCATCTAGCTTCGAACATTAATTTGACAGTTTGTCAGATTCAATGATTCAATGATGACGGATTTTCATACAAACTTTCATCCCTTTTTCACCACCTTGGGAGTTAAATTTCCAAAAATTTCACTCACCTACAGTATCAAAGAAACCCACATGAAAATTTTCAGGGTCCTAGCCCCAGGAGTTGGGGCTGTGCGTTGATATGTCAGTCAGTCAGTTATATTTTATATATTAATTTATAATACTCCTGTTTGAAATGAAAAATTCACTTCGATGACTTGAGATTCAAGATATGCTACCGTACATGTATCCACCATCAGAAAAAACCTGCTGCTTAGAAAAAGGACTCACCTATCCAACTACAATATATGAAAGATTCTGAGTCTTTGTTATCACCTTCACAACGAAGCTAGACTCAAAATATTTATGGATTTCTATACTTATAGGCCTTCATCTCCATTTGGGAATGAAAGCTATGACGAAATAATATCCATATTCCTAACATGAGAAGCACCATCAATTGGACAATCTTGTTCGGAATTATCCAGTGTAAGGAAAGTATCTAAATCACTGATCAATATCAACTTCATTATATACCTGTAACAAATACAGTGATGAAAATGTAAACAGAACATGGAGATGTATTTTCAAGCATACGGTTTAGTAACGTTTCTGCTTTTCAACAATAGTGTCTTCAGGTAATCACTCTCCATCTATATATCATTAATTAACAACACGAAAGCTCCGAAAACAACCAAAAATACACTTTTACTAGCCAATGATTGCAACGAGCGCACTGACAATGATGTTCTTATGGCTATTATCAATTTGTGATTTGTGTGCCAACATCCATATTGAGTCACGTGGTGTGGATTGCCTAATTCTGGTCAAAATGTTAAATTAATAGCCTTACCTTAAATATTTATGTCATGAGTTGTAATTTAAAAGTTCGCATGCGCAGTAGTTTCCAAGCGCCCGCATGAAAAAGGACAGACTGATTTTCTAGACTTTACTTCGTTAACATGGCGTCTTATGGAGTGTTATCCAGATTGGTTAATGGATATATGGTATGTATCTGTTCATTCAAGACAACTGATATCAAGCACCCCACGCTTTCATTTTATATAAGAGGAAATTATTTGGTCATTGTCCTTATTCTTAATATTTATATATTTTCAAGTTTTCAGTCCATATTGCTTTTTAAGCGTATTTTTCAATTTATTTTCAACTATAATGTATTTTTATTGAATCGAGATATCAATGATTAAAGAAGCTGTCGAATCCTTTGTGACATCGTCCATCCTGTAACTTTCTATCCTCATCGAATCCATATTCATCGTTCCAACATTTCGTACACATTATTTGAAATTCTTCGAATGTAACATCTGGCGAGTCGTGATCGGAAAAGATGTGACATTGCACGAGTATTCATATTTTGGTTGACTCAATGACTCTGAATAGAGATGCACGTTTGCAAAGCTCAATCCCTGAGGATGTCACTGTAGAGATATTATGGAATTTGTGTTCCTACAGTTTGACGGATCGATGATAAGCGCGCGAACAGATGATGGAATTATGTAGACTGTGTTACCGAGAGCCAGCGATCAAAAACCCCATGTGATTTGTTACAAGTATGGCACCTGTCCAAAGGTCGAATTACATCATTATTGGAACGAAAATAATAGTCATTTCTCTGGACGTCGCGTCGGGGCGTAATCTCAGGAAGATTGATTCAACTTTGCGGAAAATTTACGGATTTCAATAGACTTTTCACACAATGATGAAATGTCATGATGATAGTGAGGGACCCAATTTACAAACTTATTTTTTTTACAAGATAATTATTTCTTCAACTTATCGTGTTTGAGTAGTCATTCACAAAAATCACCATGCCGTTTCGATGGTTCCAAATAGTCGCCATACTGCCTCGGGGATGCAAATTTTCTAAATAATGGAGAACGATTTTTTACAGCCTGTACATTTTCCTAACCATATATTTGCATGATTAGAAATACAGTACAGTTATTTTTCCTGGTGTAAAAACCGTAAACATGAAATTTTAAACACATGTGTGGGGACAATCTTGTTTTATAACATTCCAAATATAATAGCAGGGCATTCTACCAATCCAATCAAATGAGGGTTCAACCTCGAAATAAAAGATTGCAAACTGAATTTTTGCACAAGCCTTTGATTTAACTTATGAAACTTGAAGGTAATACAAAATGTAAGCAAATGAAACCGGTGTTATATTACAAAAGCACATATTTCCATCTATCTCAACTTCCTGAATACATAAATATTCAGGTGAAGAAACTGCTTTTCAGGGAGAAATCCGAGTGAATATATTCCAATAATAACAATTGTTGAGGCTCCGCCAACAGGTTTCGAGATCCTGACAGTAGAACCCACAACTCCCTGCACAGCCCATTTCTCCATCTTGGATCCATCTCTTCGTCGCTGCCAGATTTTAGCTGGACAGCTTCATTTCCAAGACTTCGTGATCCCAGTAGGCTGCTGACTGTTTTCATGACGATTCCATCCTCTAGGTGTTCTGAGGAGTTTCCTTCTCCCACTAGTTTTTTTTTCGTTTTCCTTCATTCACAGTCTCACGAAAAGCTAGGGAAAGACAGTTAGGAAGATATGGTTCGGGTATGAGAAGGAAGAGTGTAACTGGGTATCTGTTAAGTTTTGAAAATTTGGAGAACGGGTTCGTTGATAGTGGATAGTGTAGTGATATTCATAACATGGCCCATATACTATCTAGAGTATGATGATTTAGGGAGCTCATGTAATATAAAATAGTTAGGCAGAGACATGTCATGTGATGTCATGTATGTACTGATAGATGTTGATATAATAAAGGTACTTCAGTTCTTTGAGTAGTTATTCAATATATATATATATATATATATATATATATACTGAATAACATAACATGGTTTCGGGTGTGGGGTATACCTAAAGAAGAACCGTAAAGTCAACAAGTCGAAGTTTGTCACAGTCCGATAGAAGTCGTCAATTGGCAGTCATCAAGTCCAGTCTGAATTAGTTCCGGAAAAAAGTCAAATAAAATGCCTAATACTCCTCCCGAGTCAACCAGCACTTCAATAATATCAAGAGCTTCGAAAATATCTATTAATAATAATATTCCTGTCTTGTCGCTAGAAGGTAACATAGCACACAATTGGGAAATGTGGTATCAACATTTCAAGATCTTCATGAGAGCGAGTTGTATAGAAAATTCAGATGAGCAAAGAAAAGTAGCTTCATTTTTACATAACATTGGTAGCGAAGCACTGTCCATTTTCAATTCATTCGGTATAGACATGGATTCCTGTGAATATGATTAATTGGTTGCCAAATATAAGGCACATTGTGCTCCTAAAAAAAATTTGACAAAAGAACGTCATAATTTTTCAACAAGAGTTCAAAAGTCTAGTGAATCCATTGATGATTTTCTAACTGATCTAAAAAATTAAAATGTGGTATAGATAAAAACTTTCAATATTTGAATATTGATAGTAATATTCTACCTATACCTGCAAAGCTGACGTCATTTTCAGGGGATAGCATTCCTATCAAAGGCAAATCATCTATAGATTGCATCATAAATAATAATTTGTCGGTCACAGTTGACTTTATAGTTGCAAATATATAGTGTCAGACTGTTATTGGTCTACCAACCTGTGAAAAACTAGGGTTAATTAAGAGGGTATTTTCAGTTAGTCATTCATCTCTGATTGATGATTACAATGATGTTTTTCATGGACTTGGATGTCTGCCTGAAGAGTGTCATAAAACAATTAATAAAGAAGTCACTCCTGTCATTAACCCTCCTCAAAAAATTCTGTTTCACCTGATTGACAGATTCAAAAAAGAGCTAGAACGCATGATTTCACTAAATGTCATTAAAAAAGTAAATGAGCCCACTGACTGGGTGAATTCTATTGTTTTGGTTGAAAAGAAAAATAAAACACTTCGAGTGTGTCTGAATCCTAGAAATTTGAATAATGCTATCAAGCGAAGTCATTACCCTTTACCAACAATCGAAGACATGCGATCAAAGTTAGCTGGTGCGAAATATTTTTCAACATTAGATGCGCAATCAGGATTTTGGATGATAAAACTAGACGAGGCTAGTTCCAAGCTGTGCACATTTGGAACACCTTTCGGTCGATTCAGATTTTTACGCCCACCTTATGGAGTGTCATGTGCACCAGAAACATTTCACAAAACAATAACTGAAACATTTGTTGATATACGAGGTGTTGTAGTCTATATCGATGACATTGATTTTCAGTGAAACTTTGGAGGGTCACAATAAAATTTTAAAAAACGTTCTGCAGAGAGCCCGAGAATTGAACTTGAAGTTTAACAATGAGAAATGTAAATTTCTACTGTCGGAAGTCAATTATCTTGGACATACTTTCAGTAGTCGTGGTATGGGCCCGGATAATAGAAAAATAAAAGCAATCTGTGAAATACCAGTTCCAACATGTGTCGCAGACTTTAAAAGATTTTTAGGAATGGCCAATTATTTGGGTCAATTCATTGACAATGTTTCCAATAAAACTAATAATTTACGTAGTTTACTTAAAAAAACGTAGCATTCCATTGGACTGAGAAACATCAAACGGAGTTTGATAATTTGAAAGAAACTATCACCAAGTCTCCTATTTTGAAATATTTTGATCAAAATTTACCACTGACATTATCAGTCGATAGTTCGAAATTTGCAGTGGGTGCTGTAATTGTACAAGAGAACAGACCTGTTGCATATTCATCAAAGTCATTAACAGTTTGTCAAACTTAATGGGCTCAAATTGAAAAAGAATGATATGAAATACAATTTGGTTGTCAGCGCTTCAACCAGTACATTTATGGTCAAACAGTAAATGTTCAAACTGATCATCAACCTCTTGTATCTTTATTCAAGAAATCATTGTCCGAAGTTCCACCAAGGTTGCAGCGAATGATGCTCAATCTACAGAAATACGATTTGAAAGTTGTCTATGTTCCAGGAAAATAACTTTACATTGCTGATACTCTCAGCAGAGCTCCGGTAGAAACAGCAGACCTTAGTGATGCTGTCTAAGAAGAAATCAATTTACATGCTAATTTTTTCGTTTCTAATCTTGCTGTTACTGAAAGTAAGCTGAAAGAAATCAAAGAGTCTACCAAAGCTGATCCAGACTTACAAGTTGTAATTTCTTATTGTCATAACGAATGGCCAAATTCAAAAAATAAAGTACCACTATCTGTGAAGTCTTTCTTCAATATTCGTGCGGATTTGCACACTTTCAATGATCTCTCATTCAAAAATAATTTACTTGTTATACCAAGTTCTATGCGAACTTAAATTTCGAATATTATTCATGAAAATCATTCAGGAATCGACAGATGTTTGAGACAAGCTCGTAGTGTAGTTTATTGGCCAAATATATCTGTTGATATAAAAAATAAAGTAGAACAATGTTTTATTTGCTTAAAATACAGAAATTCTAATCCTTCAGAACCACTAATGTCACATGAAGAGCCTTCATTGCCTTGGCAGGAAGTTGCTATTGATTTTTTCTGTTTTAATAAAGTCAATTATTTGTTGATTGTAGATAATTTTTCTAAATATTTTATAATATCTCAAACAAATTTAACAAATTCATCTCAGGTGATGAAGATTTTGGGATCGATTTTCTCTCGTCATGACATCCCAGTTGAACTAATTTATGATAATGGCTCGCCATTTAATTCTAGAGAGTTTTAAGATTTCACCGTAGAATGGGACATCAACCATAGGACATCGAGTCCTTATCACGCGAAAAGTAATGGTTCAGTTGAAAGAACAGTAGGAGTTGTTAAAAATTCTGAAGAAAAGTCATGAGTCAAATTCTGATCCCTTTATTGGTTTTCTTCAGTATAGAAATACACAACAGGCTAGTGGTGTTTCTCCAGCACAATTACTCATATCTAGGACTTTGAGAATGAAATAGCCAATCAACGAAACAGATCTCAAACCCAAAGTTATATACTATAACAAATATAAAAAATTTATGAGGGAGACAAGAAATAAAATGAAATCATATTATGATGGAGGTACCAAACCACTTTCACCTTTGAGAATAGGAGATAATGTACATTATAAGAAAACCCCAACTTCTCCATGGTTTCCAGCTTCAATTGTTCAAATAGGTCATGAAACACGATCATATATCATTAGAACACCGGAAGGCGTTGATTTCCGTCGTAATAGACAACATTTGATTAATCAAAAACAAAATGGTACTCCTAAATCTCCATCTTTGACTGGAAACAATCAGTGTCTTGATGATGTTGATAATGATAATGTCTCTAGTAATAGTCAGACAATTTTGTTTCCTAACACAACATTTACTCGCAGTGGTAGACAAATAATTAAACCTCGTAGATTCACATTCTCTGAAACTGACGTTGGCTAGTAGTCTGATTGCAATTGTGAACAATTTCTTTAAAAAAAAGGGCATGTAGTGATATTCATAACATGGCCCCTATACTATCTAGAGTATGATGATTTAGGGAGCTCATGTAATATAAAATAGTTAGGCAGACATGTCATGTGATGTCATGTATGTACTGATAGATGTTGATATAATGAAGTTACTTCAGTTCTTTGAGTAGTTATTCAATATATATATATATATATATATATATATATATATTGTTATAAAAACCAGTTATATATATAAAAAAAATTATTAGTTTCAAGAGATTGTTTTTACATAATTATGAAGTTCTATTTCCTTTATTGAGCCTCTGTATGATATGAATAGATAAAAATGTCCAAATACTATAACACAATCAATTTCATACACTGTCATAATGATTACAACCCATAATTCTTCAAAAGACAACAAAAAGTCTAGATTTACAAAAATTTCCTGAATAAAATGTGATCAACAAAATTATAAATTTGAAACATACAGTATATGAAATTGTAGCTAACTAAAAGTAGCCAATGGTAGAACAGCAAACTTCTTGATGACAATAGCCAATCAGGGAACAGATGGTCACATGTAGAATTTGAAATTGTAACGTAGTGGCAAAGTAAGGGCAATATATCATTTCAAGGCGAAGTAAGGGCAAATAAAGGAAAAATATTATTTCTTAATAACACTGGGTGAACATTAGCAATTGGCATTATAACGTGTAAGGCTAGATATTGGTGAATAAAGATGGATTTTTTGACAGACAGTCAGTTTCAGAAAATAATGGAATGCTTGGAAGATTTCAGGGAAAGTATGAAAGAATGTTTCAAAGAAAGTAGTGAGAGAATAAGTAAACCATTAGAAACAAGTAGTGAGCAAAATAAAATTCATGATGTAGTTATACAAAAACAGATGTTAGCAATAATTTATTAGAAAAAGGTGATAAACAAATACAAAATATAAAAATAATTTTAAAATTTTTGCAAAAAGGTAATGAAAATGATAAAATAATAATAATGAAAATGAATGACATGAACGTGCCTAACAAAAATTTTGAGTTGAAAAAAGGGAACATAAATAAGAAAATAATTATAATAAAAATGACTGACATGTACGTGGCTAACAAAACATTCGAGTTGGAAAAAGGAAACATAAAGGAAAAAATAATAGTAATGCAAATCAATGACATCTACAGGGCGAATAGAATTTTCGAAATAAAGCAAAGCAATACAAATAATAAAAAATTAATAATAATGGATAGTGAAATGTTAAATAGAAAAATAGGAAAGAATTTAAATGAATTTTACTTCAAAAAACAAGAAAAAGTTGAATTTATGAAAATGAAAATAATTGATAATGTTAACAAAAATTTCAATTGAAAATTTTGAAAAAAAATAGGCTTGCAGTAACAAAACAAGAAGATTCCATAGAAGGAGAGACAAATAATAAAAATAAAATTTAGGGAATAATAAATTGTAGGTTAACAAATTTGATAGGCAAGTTGGGGAATAAAAAAGGAAAAAAGTTAAAAAATAGTTTGATAGATAGTTAGGTTTTCAGAAACATTTGAATAAAAGAAAATAAAATGAAAAACAAACGTAAAAAAAAATACATCAATGAGATAAAATATTAGAGGAAACAAAACAACGCCCAAATAAAAAGTATAGAAAGAAAAGAAAGATATTGAATAACAATCATAATACTGAAAAATAGAAAAGTTGATAAAATTATTGGTATAGGTTAGTTAGATAAAGTAAAGTTAAAAACAATATTGAAAATGTTTGCAAATATTAAACAATATAGATTATGAAGAAGGAAAAATATAGAAATGGATAATAAATAAGGTGAATTTTGAAGAAAAATGAAAAGAAATTAAGATAAAAATATTTTGTGTATAAAATGAATGTATGTGAGAAATGAAAGTGGAAATGATAATAATAATAATAATACTAAAGAAGTATATTATAAGAAATATGATTAGAAAAATCGAATTAAACGGTTTTCTTCACATAAAGGATTCAATATAAAATTGAACCAGAAAATGGTAGATCTCAGGTGAAAAACAACTACTTTCCTGGCAAATACCACGCAGAACGTTGAATGATATTCACCTGAAAATCCATGCATACTTCCATATAATATCAATGGACATTGAATGCAAATGTTTCTTTCTGATAAGCTCGATTATGTTTAATTTATGTCGTGTTCACCTAACAATCCGCATACCGGTTTAAGGCTTCTTGGCCCTCATCAGTACGGAGTAGCCAACTAGCCAAAGGTCCAAAGAACTCTGGCTGAAGTGAGACACAACGTAAACAAACCATCATCGAGCTTGTAACACCTATAGGTACGCCGGAAAAGATAAACTTTAACTGGCGGTACCTAGTGACAGAAAGAAACACTCCGAAAATCTCCCACCTCGATAGGTTTCTAAATAAAAGATTCCTTCTCAGTAGGAGTGGCAAGCCCGTCGAAAAATATGATGATGATGATAAAGATATAATGATAAATACAATGGGGGTATATTAATGAATTATAAATTAATATAATATGTTAATTATGTGTGAATAATGAAAAAGCGAAAGAGTATGTACACAAAATAAAAGTAAATAAAATGAGAGATTCAAATTAATAAAATATCCAATTCAATTTGAATTTGAAGAACAATTGAAGGAAGAGATAGGAAAAATAATAAAACAGCATAATTGAAAGAGTACCAGTAATTGTAAAATCGATAATTGAAAATAATATCAGTATAAAATATAAAATGAAAGTAAGATAATAATAAAATATAAAATGTCATATATGGTAATATCTTGAAAAGTTTTCTCTCTTGATCCGAAAAGAAGTCCAAGTCAGTTTTTCTGGAACAAAAGAACGTAGTACTAGTAGTTGTAAATAATAGTTATCGTTGAAGAACTTGTTTTTCTTGAACTGGTGGGAAATCCAGCAAAGTAGTTTTCTGAAAGTAGAAAAATAGTATTAGTTAAAGTAGATTCAATAACTGTAAATAAAGAAATTGATATTCAAAATTTTCTAACTAGTAGAAAATTATTGAATATAAATTTAGGAATGTTGTTATGTTATAAAAAACCAGTTATATATTTTAAAAAAAAAAACCCAAAAAGAATAATTAATAAATAGCTATTAGTTTCAAGAGATTGTTTTTACATAATTTTGAAGTTCTATTTCCTTTATCGAGCCTCTGTATGATATAAATAGATAAAAATGTCCAAATACTGTAACACAATCAATTTCATACACTGTCATAATGATTACAACCCATAATTCTTCAAAAGACAACAAAAAGTCTAGATTTACAAAAATTTCCTGAATAAAATGTGATCAACAAAATTATAAATTCGAAACATACAGTATATGAAATTGTAGCTAACTAAAAGTAGCCAATGGTAGAACAGCAAACTTCTTGATGACAATAGCCAATCAGGGAACAGATGGTCACATGTAGAATATGAAATTGTAAGAGAATAAGAGCGGGAAGTGTCAGAGGCAATTATTATTGAAATTTGTACATAGTTAATAAGAATGGAAAAATAGTTTTATGTATTAGTTATGACAAATAACCATAAACAGTGAAAATGTGACAATTTAGTGCGCGAATTCAAAAACTCGAATCAGAGGGAAGGAACAAAAAATGGTATCCAGGTGACAACAAAGCCACAGAGGAGATCGGAAATAAATTTAAAACGAATGCCACGTTATATTTTTGGGAGAAAGAAAATTGAAAAATTTCCACATTATAAGTGGAAACCAAGATTACCTTATTTGTACACCGTATACAAGTATCCAAGGCTGATTGCTGAATTGTATGGTCCTTTTCTATTTGGTATTGGAGTTCCTGATAGCATTGGAGTGAAAGGGAATCCAAATCCTGGCTTGTATTGAACAGCGACAGTTCCAGACAGGTATAAACCTTCCATAGTGCACATTCCGAACTGAACAATTTCACTAATAACGCATATTCCATCGGAAGAACTTTATCTCAATTGATTTCGAACTATTAAAGAAATTTTCACTTTCAAGGTAAAAGTGAGGTTGTGTATATTTTACCAATGAACTTTACTCATGATTATCCACAAATATTTGTAGATTCACCTAAGAGTATCTTTCGTAGGCCAGGTAAAATTAAGTTTTCCTGAATAAAGGAAATAATTGCTTTTTGATACTTTGTCGTTTGTTTTCTACAATGATCAACAATCATACTTATGACCATTGAATAAATTGAAATTTGACATATCAAGCAGTGGCTAGTGGCTCAATTGCCTGAACCGGCTATCTGAGACAAGGGGCGTACCAACTGAGCTGTGGTAAGGAAAATGATAACAATTGGCAGCAACGTGACGGGAGAACAGTGACGTAGCTAGCAATTATTATTACATTGCAAAATATATTATACAAGGCACAAATAATAATCTTTATCATAACAATTTGGCTCACAAAGAAGAATAGAGAAAATTATTAGCAATCTTCATTTTATAACAACAATTATATTTACAATGTATCATTACATGACAACTGGCACCCAAAACGTGGGGCGAAATAATAACAAAATAATTTGTTAAATATTACATAACAATATATATATATATATATATATATATATATATACTGAATAACATAACAGATAGATCTGCAGATTTGTGTGTTGTTATAATCGTTTTGAAGTAATGCAGTTTTAAGCTTGTCAGCGCTTGTAATCGTTGTGATCATCGGTGAGTTGGATAGAACCGATTCAGGAAGAATTGGCTTAGGCGGATGGTATGTGAGCTGGCGTGTAGATATGGTTGGTGTGGGTGAAGGAGTTATTGGTTTTAATGATGTGGACATCTTAGAATGAAAGTGAGTTGTCAGCTCAGTTTCCATAATGAATTCACAAACATCGACTTGCCGTCCGACATTAAGACCCATAGGTACTTTCCAAATACCGCGAAGAAACGGGTCACATAATAGATTCCAAGCACACAACAACCATCCCTTCTCAGAAATCGCCTCAATAAATGGAATGATGGACGCCGCCAACCCAATATCTGAACATTTCTCTCCCCCTCCCCCTCCTTTCCCCTCCAAACCAAGCCACGTCCATAGTTCCGTTTCATTAACTCAACGCGGGATGAATATTGCACAACTACACTCGGTTTCCTAGTTCTTTCGGAAAAGTAGGCAGATTGAGACTTCAGATAGAACTAGTGTCGGGACCTTTGGAGTAGCCAGATTGAGATCTCGCGTCATGTCACAATATCCGGAAGAATACATCTCAGGAGTAGTGGTCTAGAGCTGCCACGTAAATAAAATGAGAAGTCAAGGAAAGTTTTTACATAGAAACCTTCTTTACCTTCTGGCGAGTGTGTAGCTCTGCAGTCTGAAGTCAGCTCCGGGGCTGAAAGCGGACGATCAAAGATTCTTCCAGAATGGCGCTCATATAACTCCGAACACTAAATCATTTATCAGGGCCTGGTGGCTGCGTTGAATGAACGCTCGCGTTCAAAGTGAAAGGACCGGGGTTCGATCCCGAGCTGGGTCACGCATTTTTTTTATTTACTATTACACTCAAGCAACCACAAAACTTCTACGAGTCAACAAAATGTATTACCTCAGAACATTCACCCTCACAATCCCTCAAGACAGAAACAGCATTTTCACAGAGCATGGCTTGCTCCACAGTGGCCGAAAGCTGCTGAAAATTTCTCTGAACCTGGTTTTTCGGCGTACCTTTACCAGGAAATAGCTCTAATTTGTTCAACGAAAGTGTTATACGTGAATTTCGATAGTTCAAGAGGCCTCGCGATGTTTTTATAAATTATTTCAAGTAAAACAAAGCTTTATATCCCTTCCTGCTATTCGCTTGTGAGAAATATCTTTAATTTGATCATGATAGAACAATTGAAATTCACGGATAATACTTTCGTTGAACAAATTGGAGCTATTTCCTGGAAAAGGTACGCCAAAAAACCAGGTTCAGAGAAATTTTCAGCAGCTTTCGGCCGCTGTGGAGCAAGTCATGCTCTGTGAGAATGCTGTTTCTGTCTTGAGGGGTTTTGAGGGTGAATGTTCTGAGGTAATATATTTTGGTGACTTGTAGAAGTTTTGTGGTTGATTTGAGTGCAATAGTAAATAAACAAAAATGCGTGACCCAGTTCGGGTTCGAATCCCGGTCCTTTCACTTTGAACGTGAGCGTTTATTCAACGCGGCTACCAGGCCTTGATAAATGATTTAGTGTTCGGAGTTATTTGAGCGTCAGGCGGCGAATCTCTGATCGCCCGCCTCCGCTTTCAGCCCCGGAACTGACTTTTGCCTGCAGAGCTACACACTTGTCAGAAGGTAAGGAAGGTTTCAATGTAAAAACATTCCTTGTACCTTATTATTTTTAATTTACGTAGCCAGCTCTCAGTCTATAGGCAGATTTAGGCCCTATTATGGAATCACTTCCTTCCTTTTTCAAGTGACTACAATTCAAGAGTAGGCAGATTGAGACCTCAGTGTGAAAATCAATTATCTTTACAGTTAGGTGCGAGATTTCGGTGCGATCGGTGGTGTTTATTAGAGCCGTTGTTTTCATCTGTTTATAACGGCGTTTTTTACTTTTGGAATAAAATTCTTCAACTTCCTCAAGAAACCTATGCTACATGATACAGTTTTTACTATTGCACTGTTGTTCTACATTGTGGATTGAATATCGAATCCGAATTTTATGAACTCATTTGGCTTGTATGGGAAGGCAGAATAAATATGTAGTAAATCAACCAAACAATTCATTTCTGTTATAAAAAACAATTCAAGAATTATGAACAAATAAAAAAAAAGAATAGTTATAAGTGAAAGTGGGATGATAGATTGAAATAGGAAAGAATTAGGAAGAAATTACAAGCAGAAGATGGTCGTTGGTACAGTTATACCTGGGGTACGGGTTAAGGTTGATCTCAGTTGAAGATGGTCTTTGGTGAAGGGAGACTTGGAGGGCTGATTCGACGTTGGTCCCAGCTCAGCGGTTACGATTCTGGTCTTAGCGGGGTGGTCGTATTGATTGTGACACCTTGATTTCACTCACTAACTCGAGAATGTGATATATTCCACGGACCAGGTTGGAAGTGGACTACTGTGTAACCTCCTAGAGTACCAGTCATCCTGTCCTCAGTGAACTGCTCTCCTCAGTGGTATATGCATGCAAAAAAGACGACGGGAATCAGAAATAGGGATATCCTTTGAACCTCAAGCTTGTTCCAAATTTTTATTTCATGAACCAAGTAATGGTCGAATACAGCTAGTAAAGCAAATGAAACCGGTTCATACAAATGACTGGGAAAATATAAGCTGCAGTAAAGATACATTTTCTAAGCAGAAATTGAAGTATCAATTAAAATCTACAACAGAAAACAATTGTATAGTTGGGTTGATTTGATCTTCACAATTAAGGACACTCATTGTGGAATAATCCAATGAGCAATACCCAGAAAAAAACCCACCCAAGAGAATTCCCACCAAAATTAATTTAATATTTAAAATTGGAATAATCCTTGGTACTTCATTGAACTGTACCATGAATAGTGAATGGTAGTTGAAAAAACAGAACATCCTCAGAAAGAGAGGAGTAAAGATAACTAGAGAACGACCAAACCTTGTTTTCCAAAATTTTTTTCGGTACTTTCCAGAGAAAAAATATAGTACTCCATAACTAAAGATATTCTTTAGGAATTTTTCATAAGAAAAGTATGGTTTTCCGAAAAAAAAAAATCCGTAAATATTTTGGTAATTTTCCAGAGAAAAAGTACCATTGACAGTGATAAAACAGCATTAATATGCCCATTAAAACGCACCGTCGACTTTTCAGAGATTGGTCGATAGATTCAGATCTCGTTTACTGGGTGTCACAATTCTTGCATATTTGAACGATTTCATCATTCTGAGAGAAAGTTTCGAGAAACATCTCCAAGACTTGGATATGGTCTTTCAGAGATTAGAAATGTACAAACTTTGACTAAATCGAGCAAAGTGTATTTTGTATGCCCCGTTGTGAAGTATATTGGACATCTCATCACTACCCATGGGATTGAACTGGATCCAAATAAAGTGAGAGCAATTCTTGAATAGGTTATGTCCTTCATACAAACCTGTTCCTGGTTCCGACGCTTCATAAAATTTTGGGAATGTTTCAAGACCTTCAACATCCCTGTTAAAAAAACCGCAAAGTGGATCTAGGGAACTGACCAACAGAATTCCTTTGATCGTTTCAAGGAATTACCCATATCTACTCCGATTTTCCAGCAAGCAGACGATAGATTACCTTACGTCTTGAGAACAGATTCGAATTCATATGCCCTAGGGGCAGTACTACTCCAGGGGCCTGACGAGCGCCCTATATAATATGCAAGTCGACTACTTACTCCTGCTGAAAAGAACTACCATACCACTGAAAGAAAAGAGTTAGCTGTGGTGTGGGCAGTTGACAAATTCCGTGGCTACCATGAAGGATTTAATTTTGTGGTACAAACCGACCACCAACCACTCAAGTGGTTGATGACTTCGAAGTCTCCCACGAAACGAATCGCCAGATGGGCCCTTACCTTGCAAGCCTATAATATGAGAATTGACTATACGCCTGGAAAGGTTAATGTAGAAGCAGATACTTTGTCGAGACCACTAATCAAAGTAAACGAATGCGAAATAAACCAAGTAAGCACTGACCTGCCTACTGAGAGTACAGAGGAGCTAAGAGAAGCACAACTTCAAGATCCAGATATAGAGAAAATCATTAAATGTTTTGAAAATGCAAATCCTGAGGCCGTGGATTACAAGCGATGGACGGAAAGAGGATATTTTATGTCCAAATGAATTTTGTACCGACTTGATCCAGAGAACAACCAGAAAGACATCCAACAAGTTGTCCCAAAAACTATAATCCCTATGGTATCAGAAGAGTACCATGATTCTTCGTTATCTGGACACTATGGGGTTGACAAAACTCCGTAAAAAATCCGAAGCCGATATTATTGGCCAGGTATGACGAAGTCTGTAACTGAACATATTTCTAAGTGCTTGGAATGCCAGAGATATGAAGTTCGGAATCTGAAGCCAACCGGACTATTACAAACTCCAGTGATGGGCCAAATGTTCGAAATTGTCTCTATTGACTTATTTGGACCACTGCCTGAAGGTCCAGCAGGTGAGAAGTGAATATTCATTATAGAGGACACTTCCAGCAGATGGCTAGAATTATTTGCACTCCAAACTACTGCTGCGGAAGCCTGTGCGCGTATTCTTATCGATGAAATAATATTGCTTTTTAGAACTCCTCGAAGAATAACGAGTGACGATGGAACTCAATCTGTCTGCGAGGTAATGCAATGTGTCGCACATTGCCTAGGGTTCAAGCAGCACTTGATTCCCACCTACCATCCCGAATCGAATGCTGCAGAGAGTGAAAACCGGGACAGGAAAACCCAACTTGCTATTTTAGTAGGAGACGAACACTGGAACTGGAAAGAGAAACTCCCAGCTATCCGGTTTGCAATGAATAAAGTAAAGTCAAAGCACTGGATATTCACCCGCTTATTTGACGTTTGGTAGGGAGCTTCGACCACCTGATGATGTTCAGCGAAATATGCGAGCTATCGTAGAAGAAAATAATTTCGTTCCCCAAATAACACCTTACTTGATAAACTTGTCTAAAACTCTGCGACAAGCTCGCGAAAATCATGAAAGGGGTCATGTTGAAGCCGACAAGAGAAGAAGATTGATGCCGGAATTTGAAGAAGGAGATGAGGTTTTGATGGATACTCTTTTCCCCAGCAGAGCTATAGATTTGTTCACATCAAAATTTGCTTCGCGTCTGGACCGACCTTACCGAATCGCCCAACGACATATGAGATATCATCGAAGAGGAAGACCTAAATCTGAAAAGGAGAAACCGAAAAAGAACTCCAGGGATCCTGTAGAATATTTCGAAAGTCAATCTGGGGTTGAGTCAAGAAAAACAGTCCTAAATGACCAAACTAGGGTAGAAGCTCCAAGAGAGGATCTCCCAGACCAATTAGTTCGTGGACTCCATATAAAAGTTCATCCGAAGAAATGCTTTTGTTGCCTTGTCAATCCAACACCTATCAAATTTTTGGAGCCCTCTCGGGGAAGTATGTGTCCTCCAAAGGGGGAGATTGTTACCAATTGAAATATTGTCCGATTGACCGAGTAGCCACGTCCAAACAGGTGACGGCGGGGATTGTCAAAATGGAGTTCGGAACAAGTTTTCAAATAGATAAATAGAATTGTTTTCAAAACGAATTCTCTTGTAAAGTTCAAACCATAAAGAAAAATGACAATAATTTACAGTGAAGGTTATTTATAACCGAATATCCTCACTACAATATCTGTTGGGTAAACCCCTTGTTTCAGGAATCAATTCGACTTTCGCCATGGTAATAAGTGATCAGAATAAACATATTTCCCTATTTTTAACCAACGAAACCAAAAAGGAGGAGGTTCTCTAGTCGACGCGTATATTTTTTTATTTTTATTTTTTATGTATGATCACGCATAACTTTTTACTGATACGTCCGATTCGGATAATTCTTTTTTCAGTAGATAGGGTTTACTTTGAAATTGGTGTCATTTGAATTAAAAAGATAAAATCCACCCCTAAGGGTAGCAAAATGAAGGATATTGATCACTCACCCTCTGAATTCTGGTTCGTTAACCGATTCTATCAGGCATAACTTTTTACTGGATTCTTCGATTTGAATGATTCTTTTTCTATTCGATAGGGTATACCTCATCGTTGAACATATTTGGATTTCGAATGGACATATCCACCCTTACGGGTAGAGAAATGGGGAATAATTGATTTTTCACTTGTGAACATTGGCACACATATGTAGTTGACAATGACAGATTGCTAATGTCATTATTTTTGTTCTCCTACATCTGTCACAATCATTATAATCTATGAGAGGATGGGATGATATACGAAGTAATGAAATAAACTGACCACAACAAACATAATTTATATTACAGCAAATAGTAAAAGTGGATAATCATATTATTTAACTGGTAATAGTTGAAGTAAGGTGGGTAAGTAAGTATTTTGGAAGTAAGCAAAAAACAAGTAGGTAGTAATTAGTAGATTTCAGCCACAAAAAATTGAAAAATAAAAACTTTTCAACAAAAAATTAAACCGACGATACGGAACTGAAAAGTAAAAAATAAAATAAACCTTCTTAGTCTCAATAACTAAGCTCCTGAACTAATGTAAGTAACTAATTTTGAATCGGTGCCAAACGAACAATCAACAAAGATCATTAAATTACTTTAAAAAAATTATCAGAATGTCACCGCGCTACTCGATGCCATCATTTTTCGCCTTATCTAATTCATTTGCTTGTTTGTTTGGCGCTGACTCAAAATTAGTTACTTTTCAACTTTTCAGTTCCGTATATCGTCGGTTTAATTTTTTGTTAAAAAGTTTTTTATTGTGATTATTCCAAGTTGACGGTATTGCTATATTTATTCAGATATAATTTCCATTTGGAGAACAGTACTAGAATATCATTTACATATATCGAATTTGTTACTAAAATTTTATATTTAAACATCTACAACTGATGACATGATGTTTCCATGAATAACAAAAACCTAGAAGCTATGTCAACAAACAGGAGAATATTATCGAACAAAAATAAAAAAATCAGTGAAATCGCCATATACATTATTTCCTTCAATCGGAAAAACTCAAGGAATATACTTCTAGATAATATTTAATATTTCTTCTATGGCCATTCAAAAGTATTATCACTTTGTTCTGCCGAGCTGCATGTGAAGACTTCAATCGTCCCAATCACACTGACTGATTCCGTACAATCACATCAAGGATTATTAAAATATGACATTCCAACGAAAATGCACAATTTTAACATACGGTTGGAGATAATGGGCACTTTGCCATAACAGAATATCGATCCGTTCGCCTATTTATTGGATATGTTTACGCTACATTATCTGTTCATTTCATTTTCCACAGTTCAAGTTGACGCTGAAATATTATGACCTAGAAGCAAACTGTACCGATTTAGAAGCGGAGTTAACGACCATTTCCATCAACTGAGCAAAAAATTTTGGATTTTACCAATGGCCAGAAGCACACTTTATGTGAGTTGGCTGAATTTTCGGTATGTAGTGGATAATGTCATTGTGATCAAGTGCGCCGCTAGAGAGTGCCAAATTCCAGAAATTAAAATCGATTATTGTAAAGTATGAGACTTATCTGGTTATGGAATAATTAATGGAGACATATCTTTGGAAATATATTATACATTTCCGGAATGAACAATTATTATCTTGTTGAGTACAAAATGAATCATGGGAAATAAATATTATAAGTTGGATAATTAACATATTTGTTATTGGAACGCAGTTCCTTTACGCGGCTTGCGGTAGGTGTTGACTGGTAGAAATCGTCACGTAAGAAAAAAAGGGTTATGCCCCCTCCATGCAACTTTCTTTCTCTCTGTCTCTTTCTATTTCATGCGAGTCTGTGTGACATACGATTCCAAGGTGTACAGCTCATCAAGCCAGTCATGAGACGTGAATCGTTCAAGCCCTCTCTATTGCTCCGAATGCATTCTGTCTCTGTTTCGTACGCACTTCGCGAAATCCTACGTCTCATGACTGGCTTGATGACAAACATCAACTAATGCGAGAAATGAAGGAATCTGACTCAATGAAATAATTCAGGAACTTAAAAAAAATGGACAGGGACGGGCCCATGGGGGGGGGGGGGGGCATCGGTCATCACAAGTTGGCAAGTTGGGAGTTGACAATGGGACTCCAAGGACGAATTGAACACCACATCAACAAGGTGTCGTCCACATAAAGTAGGGTGTGACTTTTTTTTTCAATTGTTTAGTTATGAAGTTCGAAGAAAATCCATATTTCTCCCCCAATAACTTGCCTTCGGTCCGTCCCTGATTCATGTCAAGAGGTATGTGTTTATAATTTTTTGTCAAACTGGGTTGATGTTGACAATGTCAAACAAAAAAGTTAAATAAGAGGAGAGGAGAGTAGCATCGTATCGAGCGAGGATATTTACCAAGGTTAGTCGTTTGTCGTTTTGTGAGAAACGACGTTTCTTGAAAAATCTAACAAAATGCCGTACCCACAAGACTGAAATTTCAATGATGATTGGCTACGGAGATAGGACAAGAACACAAAATGAAGTTATTCATTTATTCAGAGAGAAGTATCCTGATTCACCACCCATATCGCAGAGTACCATAAGCAAGATTGAAAAACAGTTCGGGGAAAATCGGCATTTGAGAAAAACAAAGAATCATCGTCAGAGTGCCCTCAATGAAGATGTCGAAATGATTGTACTCCTCTCTGTTGAAGAAAATCATCATGTTTCCACTAGGCAGATAGCTAGGGAACTCGAAATTAGCCAGTCTTCAGTGATGAAAATTCTGAAAACCCATAAATTTCATCCTTATAGAATGACAATTTCTCCAGGAACTCACCAAAGATGATCCGGCTAGAAAAATCCAATTCTGCGAAGAAATGAACGATCTACTAGACAGAAATGTTTTAAACATAGAAAACGTCCTGTTTTCTGACGAATCAACGTTCACGTTAAACAACAACCCACACTGGATGAGGGAAGGCCACACTCAATATATCGCAAAAGTTAATGTTTGTGCAGGGATTGTTGGTAATCGAGTAATATGACCAATTTTCTTCCAAAGGAATCTCAATGGAGATAGATATTTGGAATTCTTGCGGAAAGAACTAGTTCCGACTTTGGCTACTCTGTTTCCTGATACGGATGGAGCCGATGTCCCGAATAGAAACATCTGGTTTCAACAAGACGGTGCGCCTCCCTATTTTGAAAGACCTGTCCGTGCGTATCTTGATGATGTATTTCCAGGCAGAGATGTTAAATGGCCTCCCAGGTCTCCGGATTTAACACTACTACTAACATTATTTCTTATAGGGGTACTTGAAAAGCAAGGTTTTTAACACCAAACCGGAGAACATTGAGCAGTTACAAGAACGAATAAACGACAGGAGTGTAGACTAATTTCGGCCCAAGTAATTAGAAATGTTCAAAACGAGTTTAAATTCCGTTTAGGATATTGTCAGTTAGTTAATGGACAACATTTTGAGAATTTATTGAAGAAACATATTTGGGTTGATATCAGATAGATCAGGTGAATCTCATTTCCGAATTAGTTGATGTTTGTTAAATATCTGTCAAACGACAGGGAATAAAAATTTTATATTTGGTACGCATCTGTAACTTACTATATCCTTCAAGAATAATCATGAAAAAAATTGGGATTGCCATTTAAAAAAATAGTCGATGACGTCATATCTCAAATTTGAGACATGCTGTATAACATTTTCTTACATAAAAACGAGCGCAATTCAACATGAAAATCGACCTGTCCGGGCATATTTTTAACAAAACAACTGTCTTTGAGTTATTGAATTTAAGTTAGAAACTCGCACTATACAGTGCTTCTCAAAAGTCCTCTCCCCCCCTCTTATTTTTGGAACGATTATACATAAACAAGTGAAATTTGGAAACTGAATATTGAAGGTTGTAAACTTCCCTTCTAGTGATGATAGATGACGAAATCGTCAAAGATGACGTCACAAGGCCATTGTGACCAATAATTTTAAATGGAACCCTACGACGGCAAGCGACATCTCTTTCAAAAGGTATCGAAAAAACCTATTCAATGATACTAATTTTGTTTGTGTTCATGGCAGTTTTGGCAACTCCCTCTTAAAAACGCAAAGCTGTGATGAATTAAATCAGTTAATACTAAAATTCCAAATTCAAGCTCCGCCTCTGGATAGTTGCCAAATAAACTGACGGTTTTGTTAGTCTCCCTAATTCGATGTTTTTGTAATTGTCCAAGTTTTTGTACACTTAATAATTTGGGTATTGTTGATCGAACGTTTAACTGTTTTAGCAGCTTTTGGTACTTTTAATATTTTTGTACATTTTAATAGTTAATCCTACTTCTTCAACAACTCACGTTGCATCTACCTGTCAAGTCAGTCGAAGTACAGTACACAGGGTGTTGAAAAAAAAACAAATTTCATCCATACAAATTAAAAATGGTTTATCAACTCTCAGACGACAACCCAGACCGAAGACTAGAATTTTGTGAAAATATGGAAACTAAAATTAACCAACAGCCAAACTATGTCAAAACAATTTGTTTTAGTGACGAAAGTACTCTCTATCTGAATGGAAATGTAAATACACAGGATGTGAGGTATTGGAGTGACGCAAATCCTCACCTGTTTCGAGAAACACATACCCAATATCCCCAGAAGGTGAATGTTTGGGCAGGTATCCTGGGAAACCACATCGTTGGGCCTCTTTTTTTTAAATACTAATCAAACTGGCGACGTTTATCTGGAGCTGTTGCAAAACGCAATAGAACCGTTAATCCTTAAAAATTTTGGAAGATAATCCAGATGAATTCGGCAATGGAAATAACATTCCAACAGGATGGTGCTCCTCCACACTATTACGGTGCACTAAGACGGTATTTGGATGAGGAGTATCGTGGTAGATGGATTGGACGACGAGGTTCAACGGAATGGCCAGCTCGATCACCGGACCTCACACCTTTGGATTTTTTTCTGTGGGGGTACCTTGAATCGATTTTTAAATCTGTAATTATCATACTGAATGGAATTTAAATTTTAATGTTAATAATGAGCCATTAAAACTGCCATAAACACATACAAAATTAGTGTAATTGAATAGGTTTTCCATGGTATAATGACAATTGAATGTGATGCAATAGAAAACGTCAAGGGAAAAATATTGAGAAAAAGAAACAAAAATGGTGGATACATCAGATTGATGGCAACATATTCTGCTACCTCGATATTAATTGATTTAGTGGATCGTTTGGAACCATGGAGGCAGCATAACGTTTTTTCTTAACGTGACGAAAATATATAAATATAAACAATCTAAATCTCCATTTTGAATAACATTGAAGATAAAGCGTTCCTTACGGGGTCCACTGATTTTTTTAATTTTTATTTATTTTTTCCATACAGAATAGTGGGTCAACAGACAAACGCAGCTGCCCAAGTACTGACCTACAGGAAAAAGGACAACTAATGGAATAAAAATGTCGAGTATGTGTTCAAAATGATAAACACTAAAACTAAAATCATATCACAGTTTAAATTGTATTTGTAATTTGATTACATCAATATGCTTATCAGGTTACTTCAAAAACCGGAAGACTAAAAAAACCACGATATACATAAACTCATTGATATACAGAATTTTCCCATTTAATTTAAAACCCTCATATCAACGAAAAAATATAATATCAACAACTTTGAAATGAATGAATTCTGGCGACAAGTGGAAGATATAAAACTGTTGACGATTTTATACAGGGTGTGAACTAACTTGCTGCAGTACTGCTAACAGTTGATAGTCCATCAAAAAATTAAAATATTTTCCTGTCGAAATATTTACGATAAGTCCTTTATAAGCCAAAACAAACGATTATCTACCTGTTTGGTTACTGCTGGATCACCCGACCACCAAGTTTGATAACCTTTAACCTCATAGTGTCAATATCCGGACTGCTCGGTGGCTCAGTGTTCTCGTTTATCTCTCAATTCATTGGAACGAAATCGAGTTAAGCTAAATGGAAACTATGTCGTTTCTATTTACGCATTTCCCACCGAACATAAATCCGAGGTCAAAACGCGGCTCGGTCAAATACTTCCAGCGGAACGAACGAATACCATTTTTCAGCGCTATTTTTGGCTTCTGAAACTCAAAATATGCATTTCATGTGTTCATCGCAAGTAAAACTGCCATTTTCCAATATTTTTCACAATTAAAACAATCATTCTAAAGATTGGATGTCATTGTTACTTTTTTTATGGTTCTTCGATTCCATAAAAGGAAGTGTAGTGTCATACAACAAAGGTGGAAATAGCCGCTGTATTATGTTGAAAAAAGAGATCGACTCATTTTATGTTCTGCTTAGGATTACAGCATTGCTACACTTCGCTGCAAAGGAGATCATTAAGTTTAACGATGTTGCCACCTTACCTCGGACAAAGCAATGTTTTCTCGACCAATAGTGTGATATAATTATCGTTCAGTTTACACATTTGCCCACTTGTCCAGGCACCAATAAGAATAGAGTAACAACCTGGCTTCAGCAACTTTGAATTTTATAACGGAGAAATTCCAGTTGAAGTACGTTTTTGCATATGTAATATGCTGAAATCAATTGCAGACCATTTGATGGGGTTGGAAAGGCTGCTGGGAGAAATTCTGAAGGCGCGTTGCTCCTTTCTGGGGTGTTTATTGAATTATTTTAAACTGTTTTTTCACTATTTGTGGAATGCAACTGAAAAATATCTCCTTATTCCTATGATATTTCCAAACAGAGAGTCAATAAAGCGGAAAGTTGAAAAATACGCGCGAAATAGTTTGGTGGTGGTAGTTAGAGCAAACTTCAGCGAACTGACATCTTAAAATTTAGGACATGGATATTAGGATATTTAAGGATCGTTATTTGCGTTTCGAGTTTGATAAAATGTATTTCAATTATTGATTCACAACCTGCCTAATGACCTCCATATGGAGGTTTCGACGTGAAGATTCGATCCGTGCCTCATTCACCAGCCAAGAAGAAAACAG
This sequence comes from Gonioctena quinquepunctata, assembly GCA_018342105.1. NCBI lineage: Eukaryota > Metazoa > Arthropoda > Insecta > Coleoptera > Chrysomelidae > Gonioctena > Gonioctena quinquepunctata. The sequence continues at coordinate 157,245 of JAFIRS010002533.1, forward strand.
TAGTCAAATATGTCGTCCGTAGATAACTTTAAAATTCACCACTAGAGGCGCGTGTGATAATCTTGGAAAAACAAACTGGCAACTGCTTCTCTGACAGATCTAGGTCAGCATGACTGCCGATTTTCACTTTTTGGAGAAAAATAAAAAACTGTATGTCTTCTTAAAAATGTTTTTTAATCATTGTGATTTGTTAAGTGCTTCAAAGTATACTGACTTCATCTACTAGCTCTAACTTCATCTACCAGTTTTGGATATAATTCATTTTCCATCACATTTGTTCCCAACGTATCGCCGGTATCTGCATCAATGTTAATAGGATTCTCAGACTCTCTTCAACATTTATGAAACATCAGTTCAATATCCCACATATTTGAATATTTATTGCATCCGGCAATTGCCCAATATTTTTTACGGCTAGGGTAAAGTTTGGTGGACACCGGTTCTCAAAATATGGTTGAATTTGACAACAAATTTCGAATTTTTAATCACTGTAATCGTTGGAAACTGGCATTACGGAAGTGCCACAAAGTCAGTTTACACTCCTGTATATAACATATTGTCGTGAATTGGGTTTGTTCACGACTAACTAGGTAGATTCTGACCCTTTAATGATTGAAAACACTTTGTAAAAAAATATAGAAAAATATTTATTAAAATGAAACAATGAATTAAATGAATTGCAAATGAAAAACGAAACAATGAATCCCTTCTAGTACCTAGTTATTAATTACAAATGTATAGAGCAGATATCGTTACTTTCAGAAATAAATGTGGACTAATTCCAAAAACCATAATCTTCAAATGGATAATAGGGCTTCTTATCCTTTCAACTCTCTAACTGCCCCCATTGCCCTTTTGGGCACGGCAAAAGCCCAACGTCGACTCCCCGATCAAACCATCAGTCGTCACTTCTAAAACTTCTTGTTTATGTTTGGCACTAATTCGTGTTTTGCAGAATAACAACATTGTGACCCACTTGAAAATCATACTGATTGTTTCACTCTACGGGGTGTTCGATACATTTCTGCCTACTCAGATTCATGGGATCTAACTTGTGTCGCCTTGTGATGAATTCATAATCAATATAGTTAGTTCACGGGTTTCCGCTGACTCCAATCAATGCAATTTACGTAGCATGGGTTCCACATGGTGGATATATATTCAAGTTGTGTTCTAACAATTGATATGTAGAGTGTGTAATAATGTGCTTAGTGTAAGGACCGATAATCTCTAAATAAAAAGCCGAATTACGAAGTGATTTTTGTGTATTTTCGATATGAACGTTCAATTATCGATGGTTAGACCATGAATCATTAACTATATAACGTCAATGGATAGGTTAGGTTAGGTTAAGGGGGTCAGACGACAGCTTTGAGGCACACAAAAGGTCTTTGTCCGAACATACACTATTGTTCATTGCTACTCGTACATATAGACAGAGACAGACAAACAGATAGTTTGAAATGTAACGATGAAAATTAAGTGGTCCAACTTGTCAAAGGACTTCGAAAAATTGGTGTACATTGCACAAGAGGATATTCCTTTTCCCAAATCTAATGAACTCCCCTGAATGTAGGGAATTCAATCGAATATACAGAGTGTCTTACATATTCCTAGACTTCGTCAGGAATATCAATACATCAGAGTTCAATTACTGGTATATATTATCAGATAGCACAAATAATTTTCCAATTAGTGATATACATGAAAAATACTCTCAGAAAGAGAATAACGAAGCCTGCATAGTTGTTTCTGGAAATATTTGTTTTTACCGATTTTCTTCAAAGTTCATGGGTTCGTAACTCAGACTGGTTGAAATCATCAACAATTGATTTGCTTGGGATACATCTTAAAATTTAATAGATATTATTTGAAGTTCACTCATCAACGTCCTCCGTTATTTTGAATGTCCTTTGGGCTTCACACTATGAACCATGCACATATTCAGATTTCACATGAAACTGAGTCAATGGTTGGCCCCCTTGTATCCGGACCAGGAGCCTTTATTTTTTCCATCTTTCCATCTTCATCTGACCATATTCCCATTCAACTTGACTCTCCGATTTTGGTGCATTCTAGCAATTTATTGATTGCCAGTTGCACTTCATTCGTGAACGAGATCGCATTTTTGCAAAAACTAAAGTTTTAATATTGGCCCTGAGATTCTCTCTTGTAGGACGGTCACCTTCATTGAGCCTTTGAGTTTGTCCCGCAACTATATCTGCGAATGTTTTTTTCAGAAAAGTCAGCACAGTCTTGCGAATTAATAGAGTATTTTATACCCGAAAATATCTTGAAACTCATTCCACCCGTAGGGATGTTCGAAAAAAGCCCAATGGTGGCATTTTAATATTGGTTTCGCCAATTACTCCTTCTCAGCCTCACATCGTAGGTCATGAAAAAAGGAAAGTTTGCTGTAAATGGGTTATTTCATTTTTGGTGGTGTTGGACGCCATGCTAATAAAGAGTTCGTGCTCTGTGTTGTTTGCTTAGAGAAAAAGAGCATTTTCATCGAGCTGTCACCCGTTGGGTAGGGATACTTAATGGAATCTGAAGGATTTCCTTTCTTGCTGATTTCCATTGTCGTCCCTCTGCGTGGGGTTAGTTTTCAGATGGTATTATTTGAGGATAGCTCCCAACTGTGGTAACTTTAATAGGGTTCTATGGAGAAGCACCTATATACTTCTGTGGAAGAGGACCTTCCCAGTTTCAAGGATAAGTACTTGTTCACTTTTCATGGAAGAGCATATCCTTAGAATCATAGAAGAGCACCTTCATAGTTGTTCGCAGAAGCATACTGTCATTTTTATGAGGGCGCACTTTCCAAGTCCTCTGACAATACAGGAGCCCACTTCTCCCATTCAGATGGAGCATCTCTCTAATATTGAGAGAGAATTCTTTTTCTGCACATATTTTTTACCCGGCCGCTCGAAGCTGAGTCATCCACTACACTAGTTGTCTTTCCATTTCGTACTTGGTCACGAGGACAGCAAGGATGGTCCACCTTTCAATTTGCACTGAATTCGTCGTGGAAAATCAGACTCCACCCTGCCTAACTTATTAGGCCTGTTAAACTTTATTTTATATTTTCTTATTCATGAATTACTTGCTTAACTTCACTGTTCACAAGGTTGATCAACCACCCAGGTATTTAAAAGATTATTCCAAATATTACATTTATTTTCGTATGTGGTAGATCGGGTGGACTCACCAAAAGAACACATTAAACTTGTTAATGTGCCTGAGAAATTATTCGATAGAATTCACATTTTTTTTATATATAATTGTAAAAAGGTTAACGGGGAGGTCAGTGAATATATGGGGTTATCAGCAAGGTAGTGTTTCACTTCAGGTGACCCTCAACTGTATCAAATACAATTGAAAAATTATAAGTGTTTTGATTTATTCGTGGAACTCACAGCAATTTTAATACTGTCTTTTTTTCTTGGTACGGACAAGATTTTGAATACAATTTTCTAGAGCCGAGTGGTGCCCAAATAATTTTTTTTTTATTAGAAGATTGACTGATAATACTTGATTCTGACCACGTGCATCACCGACTACCACAGCTAACGGGACAGTGACTTTTCTTTTCACGTAAAGAAAAAAGGTTTCAAGTTCTGGATTCTCATCTACCAGCTTGTTTCTGAAGGTTTTCTCTAATATATATAGGCCCACATATTATTTGGTGACATTTTTGTTCAGATTATAGATTATCCCTTCATGCCAAATCTCATCAGAAGTGATATCCATGAATAGCAACATACAGGAATAGCACTTAGAATTTTTTATTCTATAGCCAAAGTGATAATCGGAAATGAGTACATATTTTTCGAGAATTTGTTTTCATTTATTGATGAGTCATTTTTCAAAAAGATTACATTTAATTGAGAGTTTCTGGCTTAGGTATCATGATGGCCTCTGCTATCCCTCATTTGTCAGGTATGTATTTTATCAAATTACCGCATCCACTGGGTGAATAGGCAGAACAATACTTTTTGGGTAATTCTGTAATCCCTGGCCCATGGTTCTGATCCTTTTCTTATGGGAGGAACTGATGCTAACGATTTTTCTAATAGTTTTCCATATTCTACAAAGTGAGTGCACATACTCCTTGTAAGACAAATATATTTCTGAAGTAATAACTTAGAGTTTATGAATTTTTCTCTCGAACTCATGATAGTTTTGTCAGACTCACCTGTTGTGTTGCCATTTCCTTCGTGCTTTCTGTCGCTGTATCACCAGCTATCTAATTTATGTTCTTTTATCATCTCCTTCCGTGATGTGGGTGATTTTTCTTCAAAGATTAAAACGATTTAGATAAGCAATGCCATCATTGTACTTGAATATTTCCTCGGAACTCATAATGAAATTGAATGTGGAAGTGTGGGCGTGCTTGTTTTTTCGATAATATTTGGAAATATAATTATATTCGGTTAAAGAGATAATTGGAATTGATATATCGAGTTTTAGTTTCTTTTCGTGTCATTTTGTTCATGAATGTAAATTTTCGTGCCATTCCAGTTTGCCATATGGGCCCTGTTTATGTTAAAATATGTTCGACAAATTTTGATCTTCTAATTTTCCCATTTCTTATATTATTTTCAAGGTCGGATTTTCTTGTTCTGAAGAGTCTTGACATTTCTTACGTGTAAGTTTCACCACAAACACATGGAAAATATGTTTTACTCACAGAGGGAGAGGAAACCCAAAATATGGAAAACAATATTACTTTCCCAAAAAACATCCAGATGGAAACACAAGTACTATATAATGAAGGGATGAAACAAGACGATTTCAGATGATGGTGAGGATTGCCTGCCCGAGCAAAGCCAGGGCTTGCATCACCTGATGTTAGAAATTTGTGTTTCGATTTTGATTATAATATAATAACGGTTTTTGAACATCATATTCAATTATAACCCCAGAATAAGGTATTTTCTTAATGATATACAACCTGTCTAATGACCTCTATATGGACTTTGCGACGTCAACTATGACTATACAGGTGTTGTGTCCGGTTACTTAAAAAAAAACAGTGTAATAAACAATTATTTGCTGATTGTGGTATGTTGTATGTAGCCTCGATTCCATCCACCAATTCTGACTTCATCTACCAGTATGGATATAACGCGGTTCTTTGTTTTCAATAGGCGGTGTTGATTTTGATTTTGATACGTACCATGCCTAATGGATCCTTGGATATCATTTATTGAAGAAAAGACTAGTCAGGTACTATAACGATGGAACAATAACGCCAATCCATAGGTAAAATAAAAAATACTGACCGCTAGAGTATAGAAAAATTACCCTAGCGATGGAACACTATAAACATTACTATAATATGTTTTGTAGCAGTAATAGACCAAGAGCCAGCAAAAAAACACGTATGATTAGCTCAAAGCTGAAACTTTTTGAGAAGCCAGTGTTATAAATAACAGGGCAGCGCAAGTATGGCGGCCCGTAGGTGTTGGCGCTGCGCTGCGCAATTTTTTGAATGTGTCAAAAAAAACTATGCTCTTGTGGAATGAGCTTAAAGCTAATTCTTGTTTTATATTATACATAAGAGAGCCAAAGTATGAAGGAGTTGTATGCCATACCGATGCAGCGTCGCAAACTGTCCGCCATACTCAATTAAAAGTGTTTTTTATGCTCTTTGAAATAGAGCTCAAAGCTAATTTTTACCCAATGATAGAAAAAAAAATCTCATACCGATTATGACCATGCCATACTGTTTCGCTGTCGCTGAGTACCCGCCATACTGATTCACTAATGTAAAAAATTTCACTAACCATGTATTATAGGCACAGGTATGGCGGTCCGTTTTTATGACTTTTGTAATTTATTAAGAGAAATTATATACAGTAAATTTCATTTCATTTCTTTTAGTAAATTATATAGTCCTAATTTTTCATAAAACGTTGCAAATGTAATTTCATATCTCTTCCATAATGTGAGACTGAGAATTATTTTCCGAAACTACCCATGATATTATGAATATTTTGAAAAAAAAAAAGTTTTTTCAGCATTGCGACCATTTAACGACCTTCTATTGGTATGGCATTGCTTCTATTCATCAAAATGGACCACTGGGGTCATAAAAACGGACCGCCATACTTGTGCCTATGATACATTTGACATTTTTTAATACTCGCGACACCATGGCATGGTCATAATCGGTGATGAGACATTTTTTTTCTCTCATTGGGTGAAACAATTAGCTTTGAGCTCGTATTTCAAGAGAGCATAAAAAAGTACACTTTTATTTGAGTATGGCCGGCAGTTTGCGACGCTGCATCGGTATGGCATACAACTTCTTCATAATTTGGCACTCTTATGTATCTTTGAGTTCGTTCCTCAGGATCATCGTTTTTTTTGACACATTCAAACAATTGCGCAGCGCAACGCCGACATCTATGGCCGCCATACTTGCGCTGCCCTGTTATTTATAACACGGGCTCACTTCTCAAAAAATTTTAGCTTTGATCTAATCATACGTGTTTTTTTGCTGGCTTAAGTCTATAATGATAGATACGACTATTGATACCTAAGAATATTTAAAATAAAATTAGTTTACATGTGATTTCTCCAAAGCATTTGACTGCGTCAATCACAAAATACTGATACAGAAGCTACACCACTACGGCCTCACAAACAACACGCTTCAATGGTTTGAGTCATATCTCACCGATCGTGAACAAGCAGTCAAAACTTATTTTATGTCAAAGACCGCGAGTATAAAACATGAAGTGCCACGCGGGTCTGTACTGGGACCTTTACTATTCCTGCTTTACGTAAATGATATGGCTTCTCTTAACGTAAAAGGTACAATCACATTATTTGCTGATGACGCCACCATACTATGGCAAGAAGAGAATTATAACAGGTTACACATGAACCTTACAGAGGACATCCAAGTTATTAAAAATTGATGTGAATCAAACCTTCTCTTCCTCAATATTAAGAAAACAAACATATTACCTTCTCAATGCAATATCCCCAATTTAGACGTTGGTAATGAAGTGATTGTAAATAAGACAACAACAAGGTTTTCAGGCTTACACTTTGATAACAAACTGATGTTTAGTGATCATGTAATGAATATGTGCAAAAAATTAGGATTTGGAAGCTTTGCTGTTGGAAAAATTGCTACTGAATTAGGCTATGTTTCTGCCAGAGCAGCATACTTTGCCCTAATTGAATCGCATTTACGATACGGAATAGCCTTTTGGGGGACATGCAGTAACCTTTTATTCCAGAGGGTTTTGTTTTGCAAAAAAGAGGCCGTGAGATACATGTGTAAAGCGAAGCCAAGAAACCCTTGAAAGGAATTATTCAAGAAATGTGGCATCCTTACTGTGATTTGTTTGTACATTCTGGAAACGGCTTGTTTAATCCATAAAATAGACATACGTTGCTACTTGTATCGTCTCAATACAACACAAGGCAGACTGGCCAGATGAAGTTGATAAGACTACTATGATTAAGGACTCAATTATATATACCGGAATCAAGATATATAACCCCTGCCGAACGAAACTAAAATATATACAAGCAGCAAAAATTTCAGATAATGTTATGACATATTAACAGAAACACCATTTTATAACTTGGATGAATATTTTTTACATGATTTTAATTTGTCACCAAAAGGTAATCCGAGATTTTATATGTAACTGGAAATGTTTTTAAATGTTCTTAGATGTCCGTAATGTATTATACTCCCATGTAGTGACGTAATAATTATACATTGGATGAATATTTCTGTGATAATTATACTGTTTCATGTAATAAGGTGTGAAATGGAATTGTTCAAACTTTGAAAAGCCTATTTAAATTCTTTAATATGTAGATAGTTTGTATTGTTCTCCTGTATATTGTTATTGATTCAAGTTTAACGAAATTTGTCAACAAGCGTTATTTCACTTATGACAATAAAGTATACTTTGAATTGAATTGAATCGAATGTAATTTATTGGATTACATCTATAAATATTTATTCAATATTTTTCATCAAAGAAATTTTTTGTGATGAAGATAAGAAATGAATGTCACAAATTGAAGTAATTGGATTTAACAAAGTTTAACGACCCAAAAAATCACTTATCTGCTTTTAATCTTTCGGAAAACGAAAATATAAAAAGTCAAATTTAATAATGGTAATATATAACTTTTTTTCGAAAAGTGAAATGTGGCAAATAAGTTTTTCCTTTATTTACCACAGCCCCAGATTTTATAGTGTTCAATATTTTATTGATGATTGATCAAGAATAATTTACCATTTATTTCTCTATCAATGATTAATAGTTTCATCATTTGTTATATTTAAAAACAACTTTGAACTTTCTGAATTAATTTTACGTAATATTATTTTCAGGTTCAGGTGTAGGAAAATATTGACTTTTTTTTCAAAAATGTTATAAACAATTTCAATATTTCTGATCGATTTTTGGAACAATTATTTGAACAATTTTATTGTACTTTCAAATAAGCAAAGCACTTACTCTTGGTGGTAATGCCGTGAAACGCCGATAACAATTCGACTGATAACTTTCAAAATTACTCACACGTGGGGGCAACACAATGTCAGACCGATCTTAATTATGTTGTTTTCTCAAATTCAAAATTCCCTCGCAGCTTTCGAATATTTCTTACTTAAAAATGATTATTTTCAGCTATTTGACACTATAAAAAATATACGAAGATGGCATGGTTACATTCTTTTCTACTAAATGTGGACCGATGAGCACAACTTTCCTTTGTTTGACTGCCTTGCCCGCAATCCCCCTTGATATTTTCAGGTTGCGCTCTGGCTCCTATATATGAAACAGCCAGCCGGGCATTTTTTTATTTTACCTCATGGATTGCGCGTTATTGTTCCATCGTAATAGCAGCTAACCAGTTTTTTTTTCAATAAATAATATCCAAGGATCCATTGAGCATGGTCAGCTTACCCTTCGTATAACTTTTTATTTTTTTAGTTTGACCAAACTACTCCACCAGCTGACGTGCAATGTCCCTTTGGAGAACAAGCTGAATTATCTCGTGATAAATAAAAATCACTCTTCTAGTTTGCAACAATCATGGCGCCGTAGCGTCCGAGTGTCCCACCTAGCGGACCAGCTGACTGGCGCGGTACGTTTTCTACTCTCCTAAACAAGATATTTACAAAATATTAAGCATCTTCGGATGGCCGACGATTTTGTGACACTGCCTCTCGGACTATTATACACACGTCATCATGAAAGTGCAACAAGTTGTTCAGCACCTGTATATCTTCAACTATTGAGACTATTGAGACATAAAAGTAAATATTTTTTTCACCAAACAAGACAAGAAATCATACATTTCGATTGAGTATTGCAACACTGTCCTTCATATAGTTATTCTAATCCCAATTGGAACGGCAATAAAAGTGAGAGCACTACGAGGAGTGTTCTTATGCACTGCCCGGCAAATGGGAAATTTATATACTACCAGTGTTTTTACTTTCAAAGCGTTCCTGGTACGATCATAAAAGAGTTCTGGCGTGTGTCCCTAGTTGCCCAGATTATTAGTAAAGGCGCTATCAAATATATTTGAGGAATAAAAGCTCGGCTAGCTGGATTGGACATCTGTTATCTGAATCCGCATGATTTTCCCAGTTCACAATATTCCTTAATCAGTGCCGTGTGTTGGTGAGGTTAGGAATTATCCTTTGAAAATAATTTTATCAATATGGCTTTCTGGAGACCTTTCGAAACAAATAATGAAATTCAGTTGAGATAACATGTGTCAACTTTTACATGGGGTGATCAATTGCTACGACTGTAAAAATAAGTAACTGAAAAAATACCACTGATAATACTGAAAATAATATACAATTGGAAAGAGAAATCCTTCACGAAACTTTTGATGTCGGTCCAATTGGGATTAGAAATACTATAGTATGTAGTTATTCCACGAGTTACTCCGCAAAACAACTGTATAGAAAACTCATGCCTATCGCGTGCTGTTTTTTGATTGGCTACTTAATGAGAACTTTGCAGTGCAATGGTTTTATAACGTATAACGTTTTATAACTCTAACAAAACAGATGATGCGGGTCGTCAAGCCGAGGCCTTCGCCATCACCCATGGTCTAGAACAACTGGTCGAGCTACCAACCTGCATCCCTGATGTCAACAACCAGTCTGCCAATACACTAGATCTTTTCCTCACCACCAATCCTGACCCGTATAGAATAGAAGTTTGTGCCCCACTTGGGAACTCTGATCACACCCTCATCTCCACAACATGCTCTTTCCATTTACCATCGAGCTGCACAATACCACCCCGTCTCATGTGGCATTACAATTCGGCCGACTGGGAAGGTCTTCGTATGTTTTTCTCAGCGTTTCCATGGAAGAGAGTTTGTTTCTCTTCAGTAGATCCAACACGATGTGCTGAGACAATTTCTGAAATCATCATGTTGGGGATGCAAACCTACATACCGAATACCGAAAGAAGAAAATCATCCGATAAGACCTGGTTTAACAGAAACTGCTCTAGAGCTGTGGCTTCCAAACAGGCAGCATACCATCGATGGCTAAAAAATCCGGGCCCTGAGACCAGAGCAGCATATGTCGAGGCTAGAGGCATATGCAAAGAGACAATAGAATGCTCAAAAGATGCCCACAATGCCAAAATAAGATCAAAACTTGCTGAATGTCCTAACGGATCCCGCTCATTTTGGTCTTTCGCCAAAGCTGTGGGAAAAAACTTCACTTCCAGCTCATTTCCTCCTCTAACCAAAGAAGATGGAACACTAGCAACGACTGCCCAGGAAAAGCCAATATCTTTGCGCACCTATTTGCTGGAAATTCCACTCTGGATTCATCGGGAAAACAACCCCCGAACATTACACCTATTGACAGTCACATGCCCGAGATCACCTTTCGCCAACGTACTATCAGAAAGATTTTGCTGGGTCTCAACACCAACAAAGCCTGTGGATCTGACGGAATCCCGCCGATTGTTCTCAAGAAATGTGCCCCCGAACTAACACCTGTTCTTTGCAAGTTGTTCAACCACTCTTACAATTTGGGGGTATTTCCGTCCAATTGGAAAATTGCAAGAGTACAGCCAGTCCCTAAAAAAGGCAAAAAGGCCCTACCTAGCAACTACAGACCTATCGCACTGCTATCTATTATTTCAAAGGTCATGGAAAAAGCCATCAACATCGAGCTCATGGAAATATCTGGAAGACTCAGGAATTGTCAACGATAGGCAATATGGCTTCCGCCATCAGAGATCAACTGGTGACCTGCTCGCTTACGTCTCACATATATGGCAGCTATTCATTGAAAAGTATGGAGAAACTTTAGCTGTGGCATTAGATATCTCCAAGGCGTTCGATCGAGTTTGGCACCAGGGACTCCTCGCCAAGCTTCCGTCTTATGGCTTGCCCCCTCAGCTGTGTTCTCTGCTTGCTAGTTTTCTCTCAAACAGGTCTCTCCATGTAGTGGTCGATGGAGTTTCATCTGACACTCTACTCATAAATGCTGGTGTTCCGCAAGGATCTATTCTCGCACCAACACTATTTCTACTTCACATGAACGACCTGTTGAAAGCAACTTCATGTCCAGTACACAGCTTCGCCGATGATAGTACCCTCCATACCGCTTTCTCTTCCAGGGCCCCTATATCAGCCCGTGAAACCAGAAATGAACGAGGAAGAAATGTTAATAATATAAATATGGACTTAGCAACAATTCTCGAGTGGGGATCTAATAACTTGGTAGAATTCAATGCAAACAAAACACAAGCTTGTCTTTTCTCTAGAAAAGCCGATCTCACTGTGCCTAACATAACTTTGTCAGGAGTAACCATACCACTGAAGTCATCCCTATCGATGCTTGGTATTACTATCAGCAATAACCTTTCCTGGGAAAATCACGTGAGGTCCATTGCCAAAAGTGTATCCCAAAAACTTGGTTTTTTGTTTCGTGCCAAGAGCTATTTCACCCCCACTCAGCTGCTTATGATCTACACGGCACAGATCCGACCTGTCCTGGAATACTGTTCCCATATTTGGAGCGCGGCACCTAAACATATCCTGAAGCTATTGGATTATGTCCAAAAAAGGGCAATTCGTCTCGTCGGTGATGCCTCGCTTACAAACTCGCTCACTTGTCTGGAACACCGTAGAAAAGTTGGCGATTTGTCTCTATTTTATAGATATTTTCATGGGCGATGCTCTTCTGAAATATCAACAATCGTTCCTGCTTTGGCAGTCTCTTCGAGATTAACCCGTCAAGTTCAGTCATCACACCCCTTCGTGGTCACTTTGGAGACCTGCAGAACATCACTTTCCAAAGACTCGTTCATCCAACGAACAGCGAGGCTTTGGAACTCATTGCCTAGGGAGGTGTTCCCCAAGGCATACAACCTCCAGAAATTTAAGAAGAACACCAACTCCTACCTTATTTCCCTTTGTTCCCACGATGTTCTCTGAACATTACAGGATATCCCTTTTCGTGGGAACCAGAACATAAAAAAAAAAAAAAAAAACGTGAGACAGATCAAAGTACGTTTACGAACAGTTCTTCGATTTTCATCTCCCGACTTTCAAGCTGCTATTTTCTTTGCCTGCGCACATACGGGTATTCGAGCAATCTGGACGGCCAAAAATCAATTTTGTAAATTTGACCGCAGGTACAGAATACCAGCCCTCCAGAAGCACAGATGGTTTACGAATATAATAAAATCCATCTCCGGCCCATGGCACACTTTTAACGATTGTAAGATCAGTTGTCAGTTGGACTCTGACTGTTGCCTTGACCAGAAAAATTAGAATAAAATATAGTTAGTTTACGTGATTTAAGTATTGATTCGTGTTTATTTAGACTGAAATATAGTTAACCATGGATTGTGGACAACCAGGTAAGTGTATTTCGTTTTTACAGCTATTTGATATATTATCAGGTTTGCTAATTTCAAAATTAGCTTCTTTGATTGATAGTTTATTTTTACACTTTCTTCAAAATGGTTTTATTTGTATGCAAAAAGTTATATTTCCTGATATTTCTCGGCATTGATTTTGAATTCTTTTGGAAGCTTAGGCTGATGCGTACTTTGAGGAAATAATGAATTTTTTTGCGAAAAAGTGCGATTTTGTGAATTATGGCTATTTGAAATAACTGAGTACATACAAAATCGAAAAAATATAACTTTCATAATTTCTTGTTTGCGTTCTTATTTGTTTTTTTTTTCAGGGTCCTCAAATGTACGAGTAACGAACAGAAAACAATTATTCACGATTATGCAGCGTCAAAATTTGAATACCATGAACGAAAAGTTAGAATTTCTTGAAAACCACCTTCTCCAATCGGAAGATTTTTCTACGGATCAAGTTAATGTAATAAAGCATGATCTTTCACGTTTTAAGTCTGAAGTAAAGGCTAGGTGGGCTAAAGCATTAGGAAAAGAAGAATACTTCTTAGAGAAAAATAAGGAATGGCTGCAAGAAACATTTAGTATTCCAAAGGTTAGAAATCGATCGGGTCGACCCTCAAAGCCGTTTGAGGCATCAAGCGAGAGGAGTAAAAGGAGAAAAACTGAAGATCTTCGCAAAACAACTAATCTAGAGGTGCTTACCTACGCGACGCAGTCTAAGTTAGGAGAAAGTGGAAAAAGAGATGCTTCCTTAGTTCTGAAAGAAATTATAAGTACCCCAAAACGAGCAACAAAATATGATAAAGCAATGCAACAAGAAAGTGTCACCTCTCAATTGTCTCCTATGAAGACTCTTTCCATGTTTGTTGAGGCAGGACTTTCTAGGACGCAGTACGAAATAGTAAGAAGCACCCAGAAAAAGTTATTTTCTTGCTATAGTATTCTACAAAAAGCTAAAATAAAGTGTTACCCTAACAAAGAAGCATATCTAGTAAACGAAACTTGTGCCGAAGTGAAACTGCAAAATTTATTGGACCATACTGCTATTCGATTGATAAGGCATTCAGAAGAAGTTTTGAAATCACATGGTGAAATAAACGATACGTTAGTTTTGATATGTAAGTGGGGTTGCGATGGTGCACAACAAGTGCAATACAAACAAAAATTTGGTAGTGATACTGATTCTGATGCCAATTTATTTCAGAGTTCTTTTGTACCCCTTCAGCTGAAATATACCAAAAGCACTGAGGTTATATGGCAGAATCCTACTCCATCTTCACCTCGTTATTGCCGCCCCATACGAATTAGGTTTGTTGAAGGAACCACCGATATAACAATTCAAGAAATAGATTATGTTAAGACTGCCATAAATAATTTACAACAGACTGAAGTTGCAACGAAAAATAAAAATGACAGTGTTAACTATATAATGATATTTACCATGGTCGACGAGAAAGTCTGTGATGCTGCTACAAATACAACATCAACAATGAGATGCTATATCTGTGGTTCAACTTCCAAAGATTTCAATTATTTGAAAATAAAAAGAGAAGCTAATCCAGATACCCTACATTTTGGTCTATCAATTTTACATGCGCGAATCCGCTTCTTTGAGTCAGTCTTACACTTGTCATATAAGTTACCTGTGAAAAAATGGCAATTGAGAACATATACATACATATACATGATAAAGCTGCAGTGAAACAAAGGAAACTGCAAATACAGGATGATGTCCGAAAAAAAATGGGCCTAATAGTAGACCTAAACCTGGTTATGGTAACACCAATGATGATAACAGCAGTCGAAGATTTTTTGGGGACTACGAGTTGGCAGCAGAAATTACTGGAATTGACAACAAATTTATATACAGATTAAAAATAATTTCAGAGGTATTATCGAGTGGGCATAAAGTCAATATAGAAACTTTTTCTGCTTATGCAAAAGAAACTGCAGAGCTCTATGTCCAGCTCTTCCCGTGGCATCCAATGACCCCCACCATGCATATGATATTGATTCATGGTCCAATTGTTATCGAAAAAGCGTTGCTTCCGATAAGTCAATTATCGGTGGAAGCATCAGAAGCACGTGATAAACATTTCCGGATTTATCGCCAGAATTTTGCAAGGAAGTTTTCAAGAGTATCTTGCAATTTAGATGTGTTGAATAGGTTATTGCTCAGTTCAGATCCTATCATAACGGGAATGAGACCAAGGCCTAAAACTAAGAGTAAACCGTTTTCTAAAGAAACATTAACTTTGTTACTTCCGGCTTCACCTAATGTAGGAAATCAGTCGGAATCATCACCGGACGATGAAGAAGAAACAATTGATTCAGACGAAGAAGGATCGAATGCGTCAAGTTCATATTTTTCCAAATCGTATTTTTTAGAATATGTTAATTTTTGCTGCTCATGGGCACCCTGTATATATGTGTATACTTTTTTGCTTTTTCTATAAAATATAAGTATAAATATCCTAAATTTACTTAATTCTTCCTGAAGTGTAACTATGAATACATATTTAATTTTGGCCGCCCAGATTGCTCAAATACCCGTCTGTGTATCGGTTTGTATATGACATGTTTATGATTTCGTCAGAAAGAATTGGGTTGATTTTGTATGAAACTAATATACCTATTTCTGTGTATTATTTTGAGGGATTTTCAATCGTCTTATCAGGATTGCGAAGCATTTATAAAATAAAATTGTACGGCTTCTTCTGTAGTTCGCTTCAGGTTCGATATTTATCGGGGTCATCCCCGACGTAATCAATTTTCATTGAAACTGTCAGAATGTCCGTTATTCCAAGTTTTATCTCCCAGAGTCAAGTCCCAACGAAGGGTCGTTTGTGAAAATTCCCCGATCAACGCCAGATGGGATGACAACTCGAAAATAAAATGTATATATGACGCCAGTGATAAGGGCGAGCGTAGAGGGTTAACACATTGCAGTGTTGTTGCCACCCACACAGAAAAAGTAAATTGATGAATCAAATAAAATTTATTTGAATCAAAAAAATAAAAGTGTCGTATTTGCACGACGAAATATAATCACTCTTGGTTTTGGATCAAATTTAAAGTTTCAATCAACTGAAACTAATTCGCATGAACCAAATATATTATTCGACCAACTCTATTCATAACTCGTTTTGTCAGAAATGTTGTTTCAACGATGTAATTATTTTGTTGAATCGAATAATCAGATCTACAAAATTTGCTGATTGTTTTAACAAAAATATCCATACAATCAAGAATTTATGTCGAATTGATGAATGTCAATTCAACAAAATAAGCTGATCTCTTCACTAAAAATATTTATTTAAATGAGTATAATTTTTTTAATCCACTGAATTGACAAATATGGCAACCGAGCCTGAGAGCATACACTAGACAATAAAGTCCAGACGTCGCAACGATGATAAGTTGGCTTTGCTATTCGGTAACATTATTTAAGTCAGGGTCAGTTTTGCGAACGCTTCGCCATCTAAGGCATAAAATTCAACCAATATATTCTTCTATTTGAATTAATCTATTTCCGTTGTTTGATTCAAATAAATATTATATTTTTGTTGGGACAAATGTTCATTCAATATGACTTGGAGATTGTTTAAGTAGATGAAAATATACTCAAATCGAAGAAATGTTAGCATTGCATTGAGAAATCCATTTTGTCACCGCAATATAATGTTTGCATCAATCGAATACACCTGTGTTTTGGGATGAGTTTTATTTAGTCGGGTCAAGCCAATAATAGTGACCAAACTAATTTTGTTAAATTAACAAATTTTTTTTTCGTGCAAGCTTCTATATCCACATGTGTTTGGGTCTTTCAAAAATTCAATTTTCGATGTTAAAATTCTCATGGATTTCTCATTTTTGTAATTATCATTGTGATTAGGTATGCAATATTGCAATAATATTTTTTTGAAGGTATTACCAAAGGTAGTCACTTCGATTTTCAACATATTTACTGAATAAGAAGTTCCTGATGTTACGCCTCTCTGAAAATAAGGGGGGCCATCTCATACGCGTGGTCTCTGGTCGCCCAACGAAATATTTTTTGAAATTTTGTTCACTCCAATAGATCAATTAGAGAGAGCATATATTATTTCGAGTTCCGCAGAGTTTATAAAAAAGGCAGACATACTCCATTTCATATGGGAGTTCTCTATATCCAATCTCAATATTTTTTTCATATGTAGGAAAAGTAGATGGCATTTCAATTCCATTTGAATCAAGATAGCTCCGACCTTGCATCGTTGATAAAATTGCTATAGACAGTTCCTATCCATTGTTGAGAATATTTTCCAGAGAATCGTGAAAAAAAATGACCAATCATATTCTGCCTGTGATTCAGTGATTTTCCTATACAAATAAGAGAAATGATGGAAACAAGGCACACAAAATTTGCAGAAAAAAAATCTGTTGTGAATGCTCCGAATAATGATTATCCTGTCGATAAAATTCGAGGTACCACTGATCGAAAAATAATTAATATAAAATCTTGTTAAAGACAAGCTTTTACCCAAATGCACTGAAAAGTTGAAAATAATTCCTTCGGATGTGTGACGTAGGTTATTCCGTGGGTTATAGATTCAAAAACTTGTTGCGCAAAGTTTTCAGTTCGAACGGAATAACCTACGTCACACATCCAAATCAATTATTTTTTACTTTTTAGTACATTCAAATAAAAGCTTGTCTTTAAAAAGGTTATTTATTAATTATTACATTCTGTGCTTTTTAGTACTTGAGTATGCCTTAATCTATGCATTTTTGTTAAAGCATCGTTATTATGGGGCCTTTTTTTCCTGTAAGTTCTGAGCTATCCAGTCCTCCAATGAGGAGACCATCTAAAAATTAGCTCATTCGCCATCTTCAATTCATGAATTTTGAATCGAATCGGGGCATAATTACAAAACTTGTCCGCCATCTTGAATCGAATCGGACCATAAACCTTAATTTCGCCCGCCATCTTGAAGCGCCATTCTGTTTTTTCTCAAACAAAAATTCTATGAGCCGCCATTTCAATTTAATAAATTTTTCCGAAAAATTATCCGACTATGAAAACCCCCACATACAAATTTTGAATAGAATCGGAACATAATCACAAAACTCCTCCGCCATTTCGGAGCCGTCATCCTGAATTCATAAATTTTGACAGAAAATTCATAATCTCCGACCCCAAAACCTCCACTTATCAATTTCTAATCGAATCGGACCATAATCACAAAACTTGTCCGCCATTTTGTAGTCGCCTTCTTGAATTTCCGAATTTTGTCAAAGAATTCACAATCTCTGTCCCCGAAAACGCTCACATACCAATTTTGAATCGAATCGTACCATAATCACAAAACTCGTTCACCATCTTGGAGCCGCCATTTGTTTTTTTTCGTTTTCATAAGGCATTGTCACCAGAATTATGAACACCTGCCAAATTTCAGCTCAATCGATTGTCGGCAAGTGCTCCAAAAATGGATTACAAATTTTGAACCGGAAAGAATGACAGAACGAATGACATGCGAACGGAGCAAGTTAAATAAAAAGAGCTTGTAAAACGTTTTTTCTTCTCCTCGTGATGTTATCGGGTGTGGATGGCGGGGGCCTTGCATGCCCAACTCTGTGTGCCCCCTCCCGATCCATTCATTCGGAGTACTGTATTATAAGTCTGAAATGTGGCAGTGCTCCATCTAGCAGTTATCACATCCGTTGTTTGATATCTGAGGGAACATTATCCAAGAGATCTGGTGAAATGGATACAACATTTCAACGGTTCAACTTTCTATCGAGTAAGTATGATCCTATATTATTTCCCACATATTAACAGACTATCCATTTTGGTGATGAGGTTTAAGGTCACTATTATGATGAAAGTTATTTCTTCACTAAGCCGTAGATTCGTTGAAAATAAGAATCTCATTGAATTTCCTAGTATGGTAGGCCAGAACATAATATTATTTATTATAGGTCATATATCAACGACACCCACGGTCATACCATGCGACTAAAACACAAGGCATACAGATCCAGAGGACCATTATATAACACAAAGCTGTGTTTTGATTGACTTTACCGAATATCTCACGCATATGTCGGTTGGCCCCATGTGAGTTCATTTGAAAGATACCTGGCAATATACACAGACTTGAAACCTCCAGAGTTCCTTCGAAATATGCCACTTTGCTTCGATAGGACGATAGGTGGTTATCTCAGCGTATACTAGGAACCGTGTGATATCACATATGGGGTACTTACCTCTAGTTAATCCTCTCCAAAGGGCCAAGTCGTCCCTCGGCGTCTACGGAAGCTTGTTGTGTTCGGCGTTCACTTCTAACCAGTAGTCGCCTGTAACTTTGGATAAAACTCCCCAATTCCCCGAATATTTCCAAGAAAACGAACTGATTCTAATGATGTCTTTTATTGTGGAGATTGATTTTATGAAAGGAATAAATACGTAAAGAAAATAAATGGAAAGGAACTGTGTGAATCAAGACTAGATGAAATAATTTACACTAGGAAACAAATTGAGTGAACTTTGTGAACAAAACTAAGTTACTTGAATAACAGTCTGCAACCAATAATTTATGATATTGAACCACACGAACTCAGTTACTTCAACAGTTGGAAAATTCTACTTAGAACGAAGAGTTCCACGGTTTCTGTTGCACGAAATTCGGTAGTTATCTGAAACCTACTAGTTAAACACTAATTCGCACGTAAGCCCTTATCTGAATACGGAATGGAATAAATTTTTGGATTTTCTCTAGCCCAACCGAAAAGAGAAGGAACTGTTAACTTGACTAAAATTTCTAGTAAGTTAGTTTAACTCAGGCCACGATGAAATATCAACTCACTATTTCTCTGCGAGAATTTACTACGTCGAATTCCCCCTTATTATTATTTTCGTTTTTAAACACTACCAGTCAGGCCCTTACTTCCGAAGCTCCGACCCATTCGGAAGGGCGCGCTGGTTACATAAACCAATGACCTCTCCCCACACCCGTGAGGTGAGAGATCATTGGGTCCGAGAATCATGTGTCCTGAGCAAACGTAACGATCCGAGAATGACTGCCTTCTGCATGCGGCCGGCTAGAGATTCTGCCGATTTACGGCATGCCGGTATAATTTCCAGGTTTGAGAGTAGCGTTGGCATCATTCCACCAAGGGCCCCTATAATCAGAATCACTATCTTTACAGAATGGTCTGGATAGAGTCTGCGGAGCTCGAAGAGTAAATCTCGATACTTCGTCCGTTTCTCGTCCTCTTTTCGCACGATATTCGTCTCGCCCGGAGCCGAAAACTCTATGACGTATATCGTTTTCTGCTCGCGGTCGAAGAGGACTACATCAGGCTTGTTGGCTTGTATTTGCCTGAGGGTGGGGAATGAGTAGTTCCAATAAGAGATAAGTGCCATGTGAAGTGGAATGAATAGAAAAATCGAATTTAAACGGTTTTCTTCACATAAAGGATTCAATATAAAATTGATCTCAGGTGAAAAACAACTACTTTCCTGGCAAATACCACGCAGAACGTTGAATGATATTCACCTGAAAATCCATGCATACTTCCATAAAATATCAATGGACATTGAATGCAAATGTTTCTTTCTGATAAGCTCGATTATGTTTAATTTATGTCGTGTTCACCTAACAATCCGCATACCGGTTTCAGGCTTCTTGGCCCTCATCAGTACGGAGTAGTCAACCAGCCAAAGGTCCAAAGAACTTTGGCTGAATTGATATTTTATGGAAGTATGCATGGATTTTCAGGTGAATATCATTCAACGTTCTGCGTGGTATTTGCCAGGAAAGTAGTTGTTTTTCACCTGAGATCTACCTTTCTCTGGTTCAATTTTATATTGAATCCTTTATGTGAAGAAAACCGTTTAAATTCGATTTTTCTATTCATTCCACTTCACATGGCACTTATCTCTCACATATTGCTAGACGGGCATGCCACTCCTACTGATAAGGAAACTTTTATTAAGAAACCTATCGAGGTGAGAGATTATCGGCAGTGTATCTTATCTGTCACTAGGAACCGACAGGTAAAGTTCATCTTTTCCGGCGTACCTATAGGTTTACAAGATCGATGATGGTTTGTTTACGTTGTGTCTCACTTCAGCCAAAGTTCTTTGGACCTTTGGCTGGTTGACTTCCCGTACTGATGAGGGCCAAGAAGCCTGAAACCGGTATGCGGATTGTTAGGTGAACACGACATAAATTAAACATAATCGAGCTTATCAGAAAGAAACATTTGCATTCAATGTCCATTGATATTTTATGGAAGTATGCATGGATTTTCAGGTGAATATCATTCAACGTTCTGCGTGGTATTTGCCAGGAAAGTAGTTGTTTTTCACCTGAGATCTACCTTTCTCTGGTTCAATTTTATATTGAATCCTTTATGTGAAGAAAACCGTTTAAATTCGATTTTTCTAGTTCCAATAAATTCGGCACTTCTCATTCTCCACAACGGACTCAATATCCCCCGGAGCGTAGGGCAGCACCGGTGTCTCATCAATACCGTACGAGTGTCGTAAATGATAATACAGCACTCGTAACGCCGCGTTATGACGATGGATATAGGCTGAGACCGCATATACTGTACATGCTGACAGCAAGTGCATGATGGTCTCAGGCGCTCCACGGCAGGCCCTGCATCTTGTGTCAGGGACCTCTATACCCATCACGCGGCTTCGGTAGACGAGAGTGTTGAAAACACCGTCCTGGCAAGCCATGATGAATCCCTCAGTCTCCGACTTGAGTCCACCTGACCTAAGGAATGCAAAGGTCAGCCTTTCGGATAAGCCGTGGTCTTCAATGTGTTTGTAGAAGATTCCATGCATCGGCTTATCCTTGTGGAGCTGCAGATGTACAGTATTCTCTGCAGCTTTTATGAGGACTCTCCGTCGAGCGGGCTCCAACTCGGTGACAGAGTCTTGGATATCCCGCTCGGTGTCGAATACAAGACCGAGTTCATCGGCTGCACGGATTGCTGCCTAAAGAAACGCTCCTTTCCTGCGATCTCATGGTCTTGACCATGCAGAAAGGGATCAAACTCCTGATGACTTTACAGGCTCCATCCAGCACCATCCTGTTGTGTAGACACTCCAAACTCAAAGTCCACGGCCTCCTTGTTTTCGGGGAGGTACAACCGTGGAACGGACGATTTCGGATGCAAACTACGATGTAGGTGCATCATTTTGCAGTCTTTACGTCGATTGCACGCAGCTCTTCCAGGGTCCACTTCACGACCCCAAAGGGTAGATTAGTATTGGAACGGCAAGCATGTTGGTGGCAGAAACTTTGTTCATGCCCGACAGTTCTGATGACCAGATCTGCCGGAGTTTCTGCTGATACTTGCCGCGAGAGCGTTTTTAACCGCCACTACCTCTTGGGTGCAACGTTGTTGCACTCCTAGGTAGGTATACGCCTCTCCGGCATCCAGATGGCGGAGGATGCTTCCATCTACCAGCTGCGCGTCCTCTCCGTAATCCTCGCATCGTCCTCTTCTGAGATGAACCAGTGCACATTTATCCATCCCGAATTCCATACCGATAGCATGCGTGTACTCTTGCACCACCCTCAGAGATTGCTGCAGATCTCCCTCACCCGAGGCATAAAGCTTCAGGTCATCCATATAAAATAAATGGGTGACCTTATGCCTCGGTCTCCGGGGGTGCCACAGTTGTAACCACGGGTTTTTCTGAGTGCAACGGATAATGGCATAAGTGAGATGCAAAAGGGAGGGGCTGAGGGAATCCCTTGGAACACACCTCTCCTGAAGATAACCTGCTCCGTTTGGACTTTGGCTCCACCTGATGTTATGGTGAAGCGGTCCTCCAGAGTGGTATCAACTGTTCAATGCATCTCACTATTTGATCGGGTACCGCAAGGCATCTGAGCAAATGCAAGATCAACTCATGCGATGTTGAGTCAAATGCCTTGCGGTAATCGATCAAGGCCATCGAAGGTTGCGCTTATACTGCACGGAGTCCTGCGTGATACATCTATCGATCAGCAGGTTCTCCTTGCAGCCAGCAACACCTTTCTTTGACCCTTTCTGCTCATATATCCGTTCGTACACCGTGTCAGCTGCGAGGAGTATTCGCGTGTACAAAATGCGCGTAAACAATTTGTAACACGTGTTCAAGCATGTTATCGGTCTGTAATTCTTGGGATCAGACAAATCTCCGTGTGTGGGGATTAGCACGGTTCGCCCCGACAAACCAAGCCGGAATCTGCTGCTCTCCACTAAGCCACGAGTTGAAAACTCTGGCTGAGTGGTGGTGATACTAGAAAACTTTTCCACCACAGGTTGCTCAACATGTCGGGCCTGGAGCAGCAAAGTTCTTCGAGCCCTGTAGAGCTTTCCGAACTTCTTCCGGGGTTATCGGTTGGCGCAGTTCATCGGGATGAGGCTGCTGGAACCTCCTACAGAAGGCTCCAAACTGCGTCAGGGCTGGAGTGTCTATATTGAGTGGCTGCGGATATTCGTAAATCTCCTTCCAGAAGTTTTCCACCTGATCAGCGGTCGGCGGGTTTTCCACAACAAGCGGCGGTTTCTGGAATAAGCGGAGGGGTTTCTCGCGGAACTGTTTGTTTTCCGCGATTCCTCTCGCTCGCCGTACTAGTGACCTTTTGGCAGCCACTAGCATTCGTATCATATCAAGACAGTGTTGTTCGATGGTTAACAGCACTCCTTGATTTAATGTGTGATGGACTCGTCGCAACTTAGTTGCGATTCGCCGCACCGTTCGCGAAAATGGCATATTGGCCCTACGTATCCATCACACATTGGATACGAGTGCGTGTTGTCTCACCGACTTGATTTTGCTTCCATCTTCTGTATGCGTCTCTCATGCTTTCCAGTCGGAGACGCATTATTCTGCGTATCCGCACGGGAAAGCACAAGAGCAGCGTCATACACGGCGGTGTTGATTTGCCAGATGTCAGCTTCTTCTGGAAGCGCTTCACGAATCTCCGCACTCCTCATCCACTCGAGCCAGATCTTGGGGCTTCAGGGGCTTCAAAGTGCGGAGCACTCCGCGAGTTCTGATACCCTCTATTGGTGGAATATTGATACCTGCCACCTCTTCGACTGGTTCGACTCGTGGCACGTCTGCCACTTCGTTTACCTGTCTAGGAGGTGGTCTCCACATAGCCACGGCCACGAAGGTGGGATACATAATCCCGTAGATTTTGTTTGGAAAATGCGGCATACTCTGTGTGCCACGCACCCAGAGCATGCATTCGCGCCATGTATCCCCTTCGGGCGAGCTCCTATCTCGTAGCAACGCAGAAGGCCGTCTCTCATTTCATCTGTCCACTCAGAACGTTGTCCATAGCGTGGGTCGTCATAAGGCTGTCCGTCGATTTGGGCCCCACCACCTTGCCGTTGACCTCCATCCGGATGAGGGTCGGTTGTGGGAGCCCTGTCTCCTCCTTCTAGGAACCAGAGTATGGTCCTGCAGGGGTTAGCCTAGCAGGAACACGGCCGCACCAGAGGAGTTTGCTTCTTTCCTCTCGGATGCGCTTAAGCTGCCGGTCCGATTTTTGCATCCTTGGCTGGGTTAAGTGGTGGCGCCACTCACCAAGGTCATTGCTGGTGTTGTTTGACCTACCCTGCTTATTATTATTATTATTATTATTATTATTATTATTATTATTATTATTATTATTATTATTATTATTATTATTATTATTATTATTATTATTATTATCATTATTATTATTATATGTAGTTGAGAACGTATGCGTACTTGCTAGCTTGAAATCGGGGCCCTTTTGCAGATAGCAGGTGCAAAAGTACATGAAAAACTTCCTTACTTACGGTGAAGTATGGTAATGCGTTTGACAATAAAATCGTCCAGTTAGCCGATCTCAAAAGTTAGCGAGGTTTCAAATCCCCATGATATTTTTCTATTTTTTACTTTGAAATTGAAAAATTATTTGTTTTGGGATGTATATTCGAATAAAAAAAATCAAATCAATTTCGATGGGAAAATTAAAAAAAATCGTCAGGCGTAGGGATTAGATTAGAGATTAGATCTCGCGCCTCAGACCGCTCGGCTTACTGGACGATATTAATTATCAAACGCATTACCATACTTCAACGTAAGTGGGAAAGTTTTTCATGTACTTTGTACCTGCCCCCTGTAAAAGGACTCCGCTTTCAAGCTAGCACGTATGTATACGTCCTTAACTACATCACACTACTCATACTCAAAATTTCAACTTTGCCAAAATGACGTAGGTTTGCCGGCTCTAGCATCTTGGACTATTTTGATCAATTTCGACAAAGGACCCCACTCTATTTGTCATAGTCGTTGAATATTAAAATTATTTTTTACTTTTTAGTGCGTTGAAAGAGTGTTCTCATCCTTGGAGAGACTTCCATGGAAAAACGGAAATTAATGCTACACAGAAAACTACGTTGTCAGCTGGGGTCAATATCACCAGTTGTTCAAATGATGTTATCAATATCTATAATAAGTTTCTACCATACATATTATGTATTGAATTCGATTACAATTTTATCTTCATAATATGTACAGAATATATAATAACAATGAAGAAGTACTTCTAGTAGTTTAGCTTTGAAATTATAACAGATTTTATCCTGTATTTTTTGCAACTAATGGTGATACTTACTTTTCATTACCAGTTGCGAAAAATTGTACTGGTGATGAGAAGTAAGACATTTGATAACGTCAACGAGTTTTGCAAAGTGTCAAAATTAGAAAAAAAGAATTGTCGACACATATTTCAGCAAACAATATTTTACAATGATGATGATCTGCATGGTGATCTTTGGTACACCAATCGTAAGAATTTTGTTGAAGAGCAAAAAATAATCTGTTAAGTAGTGCGTATTACCAATCAAACTCGCAGTATCTAATATATAAAATTCTCGTGTCACGGTGTTTGTAGCTAAACTCCTACGAAATGGTTCGACCGATTCTCATGAAATTTTGTGTGCATATCAGGTTGGTCTGAGAATCGGTCAACATCTATTTTTCAATCCCCCTAAATGTTAAGGGTGGTCCACCCCTCAATTTTATTTTTTATTTTTTTAACAACATTTTTTGTTTTCATTTTTTTATGATACAGCATTCAAAAATACATACAACTCTGAATTTTCACCCTTCTACGATCAACCCCTATTTTTTTGGCAAGATTTTTATTTTTATTTTGTCATATTACTCTCAATTCCACCCTTCTATGATCAACCCCTATTTTTATTTTATAGAAAAAACGGAAAAACAGGAAAACGGGATAACGGGATAACGGGAATAACCGGATAACGAAAAAACGTGAAAACGGGATAACGGGAAAACGGGATGACAGGATAAGGGATAACGGGAAAACGGAATAACGGGATACCAGGAAAACGGGATAACGGAAATAACGGGATGACGAAAAAACGGGATAACGGGATGACAGGATAAGGAAAATAAAAAGAAAAAACGGGAAAACAGGAAAACGAGATTACGGGACAACAGGAAGCGGAAGGAGTCGAAAGCATAATCTAGATGGAACAACATAAAGGAAAACATAGAAAAAAAGAAATTCTACGAGGACATTGGACAGGACAACGTCTGTCGGGTCAGCTAGTTTTTATATGAAAGACACATAATATGTTGACTCTTTTCAAACTCCCTTTGCATTTCAACGTAATAAATACATTTTCGAACTCGACAAATGATCTCAGTATCATCGCCAATAAATAATGTATAGCTTAAATCTTGTTGTCCCGGCATTTCCCATGAGAAATTGAAATTTATGGAATTGTTCACGACGTATTTATTTGGAGAACATTATACTTCTATTCATTTCTCGGGGGTTGTCTGATTCGCCTTGTTTCGAGAGACCCATTTTCTCCTTCATACTTGTTCGTATCTTATTATTTTATTGATTCGAATTCGTTCTCGAGATCTCTCAACAGGGTGGAATTGGATGACTGACAATTTATTTCGATTCATAACATTTTGTCGACTGACTGGATCAATATGAATTTTCTCATTTCTTTGTGTACGAGGTTTCCTCGGGGGTTTTCTGATTTAAAATAATGATACCAAGAACGTACATTTTATCCAAGAATGATAACGTTTCAATTACCAAATTTTCGGATGAACTGGAAACGACTTCCATTCGAACAGTTAGTAGATATAGGTATCATGAGTTATCATTTTAACAAAACAGTATATATATATATATATATATATATATATATATATATATATACCCCTTGCACCCCGTGAATGACGAGAGTATAATGCCATTTTATAACAAATTACAGTGGTTAAAAATAAAAAAATAAAAAATTGAAAACATGTTTTGATCTTGGTAAAAATTGACAAAATTCTGGGTAGCGCCACCCGCCTAATTTCAGGTGACCTGCTCAGAGAAAAACTTCGGCAATTGCAGAATGCAATGAACATTCAACTCGACATTTGAATGAGGTAGAATGTTGAACTGATTGTGTGGAAAATGTACACATTGCCTGAGATAGATATTCAATTTCAAAGTGAAGAAAACAAGTAACCTTGCAAGAAAAAAATAACACAATTAGTATTGAAAAGGGGAACATTCGCAATTGAATAATGTTTTGAAAAATAATATCACGACCATTGTAGTGATTCAGACATTTAGAACACGTGAACTGAACACTATTCCCGCATGCACGGTTTACAAAGCTGTCTACGAACGAAAGTTTGTTAGATTCTACTAATGTTTTCTGATTGGCTGGTGAATGAAATATCTCAAGATCTTAATTACCAACTGACAAAACAGTACGCGATGTGCACGAGAATCAATTTGAACATTATTGTCTTTCAAAAAATTTGCCATTCTATCAAAAAGTAATTTATATTATTTTAATATATCTTGTACGAAAACGCCCGCACAGTGATTGGCAACTTTAGAGTACAACCAGAATTGAAAATTACCACTCATTCATGAATGCGACAAGTGATTTAGGTATCTCTAAATACGCACGGAACAGCTCGGTGTTTAGTTTTGAAAGCAAACAGAAGAAAAAGAAAACAATGTTGAAATTAATTCCCCTGCACATCGCGTAGTGTCTTTTGATTGTTTGCTGATTAGGATGTTTCATTCACCATCCAATCGGAAAAAACTAGTAGAATCTAACAAACTTTCGTTCGTAGACAGCTTTGTAAACCGTGCATGCGAGAATCTTGCTTGGCAACAGGGTTCAGTTCACGTGTTCTGAATGTCTAAATCACTACAATGGTCGTGATATTATTTTTCAAAACAATATTCAACTGCAAATGTCTCCCTTCTCAATATTGTTTGTGTCGTTTGTTTTTTACAAGTGACTATGAGTTTCTGCATGTGCCCAGAGATGTCCTGATTAAATCAGGGAAACTCACTGTGAACCAACCCCAAATTAGATGGGTCAAATATCCATAAGACTTCCCTGGCTGATGCCTCGATCTTATGAATAATCGTGCAGAGTCTCTCTATCGAGAGTTCACTTTGCAAATGCTTGCTGTATATATTAATCAACCAGTAGGCTGTCCCCATTGAAATTGAATAAAAAATAGAAGAATTAATAGAAATGTAAAATTGGCTATGGTTTCAAGTAACCTGTCATAAACTCGGAGGATTCGCAAAATAACTTGTTTTCATCAAAGTGGAAACAAAACATCAAAACAAAACTTGGCTTGGTAAGAGTGACTTTTTAGTATTCGTCGCCCTACAACGACAAAAAACGAAATACATGACAGATATAGACCGTATAGCACACTATTCCTGCGACGTTAACGCTAATATATCAACGCTTTCGTGTGTCCTGTGGAACCTCGTTTCAATTTCGTTAATTCTTGTCATTCTGTTAGCATCTATGCCTCGCTAATGTATATGATTGTTGCTATAATATTTTTTTACTTCGCTTTCTATAGTTTTCGGCATATTTCAATTTTTCTAGGAATGTCGTCTTCAAATTATTGAATAAAATTTATTCATTTATTTCTGTTGAGATAATTGGATCTTCAGTGAGAAGCAGGAAATCAAATGATACAAATATACACAGCAATAGTTATACTCGCAGAGGAAACTTAACTGACAATTACACACATATTACAGTGACAGACAACTAACTAACTATATACAGCATGTTCCAAATTACTTCATTTAACAATTCCCTCGTCCAGTTTTCCATCTTCTCCTATAATTACACCTGAATATTTTATATGTTCAACCTGTTCAATTTGTTTCCCTTCCAGCCTTATTTCATATTGTGATTGTTTCTATTATTCCGAAATGTATTTTTATGTTTATCTTCGCTAGATCCCCTTAAATACTGTGTTAAGTTGTAGGTTTCCAGCCGCGTTTGTATCATTTGCCAGTGTAACCCAGTAACAATTTCTCCATTTTATTCTTCTTTTTCTTCAATGCCTCATATGTTGCAAATGGGAGTAGACTTATTCAGCATCCCTATTTGACTTCTTGTCAAGTCTGAAATTCCTTGGAGTCTTCGTTATTATTTGTTTTTACTATGTTCGTCAATCATTTCTTCTTTATTATTTCTGAGTGATTTTCCTCATTTTTTCTGTAATACTTTAAATATATTTTTGTCTATTGTATTCTCTCAAACGCTTTTTTTGAATCTATGAGACATAATGTCTAACGAGAATTGTAGAACTTTTTCCAACTGTTTTTCCTAATCTCGCATTGTGCATCTGTAACAGTACAATTTTTACTGAAACCTCACATGTGAATAATAAAAGACTAGACGTTCTAAGATTAACTGTATTCAGTAACTCGTATAGCCAATCATCACTGTTTACTTTAAGAAAATAAATTTATTTCAATTCACTGTCGAATATTCTCTTCGTTGATTTGTTGAAAATATAAACAGGATGTTCATAAAATCAGATGTGGAATCATCTGCGACTGAAAGATAAACTTTAGTCACTATCTTCCATCGTCAAGATAACCTCTTGTGGGGTATTCATGTTGAAAAGGGAAACATTCTCAATTGAATATTGATAAAAAGATTTTTCTGTGAATTGAAAAATCCACGATTAAAATGAAGTTATTTTTTGTGAATGTCTAACAGAAAACACTACTTCCCGGCTAAAGCCACGCTGGACATTGAACTACATCTGATAGATATTCTGAAAAGGCCCTAACTCAAAGAAAAATCTGAAATTGAAAATTTGCATTTTCATTCAGATAGTTATTTGATTTTCTATTCCAGTCTTAATTAAGAACTCATAAAGATGAATGAGGCAAGAGAATGTTTTCCAAAGATTACTCACCAGAAATCATTCATAACATTGACGCAGAGAGACATCGCATTCACTAGGTCTTCAATACATTTTTGTCGACGAAAATCTATTTCACGCTTCCACGATCATCAGGAAGACCGGAAGAAATGAGAAACACATTTTCAAGAAGCAATCTCACTTTGCAAATATGGAAAAAGTTAGAATCATTCCTTTTGGAGAGACACTTTGAAATTAGTGTTTTCTGACATTAAAACCTGTCATGGGGTATGATAGATTGCTTTGTTGAAAATATAAACAGGATGTGCATGAAATCAGATGTGGAATCATCTGCGACTGGAAGATAAACTTTAGTCACTATCCCATCGTCAAGATAACCTCTTGTGGGGTATTCATGTTGAAAAGGGAAACATTCTCAATTGAATATTGATAGAAAGATTTTATGAACATCCTGTTTATATTTTCAACAAATCAATCTATCATACGCCATGACAGGTTTTAATGTCAGAAAACACTAATTTCAAAGTGTCTCTCCAAAAGGAATGATTCTAACTTTTTCCATCTTTGCAAAGTGAGATTGCATCTTGAAAATGTGTTTCCCATTTCTTCCGGTCTTCCTGATGATCGTGGAAGCGTGAAATAGATTTTCGTCGACAAAAATGTATTGAAGACCTAGTGAATGCGATGTCTCTCCTGCGTCAATGTTATGAATAATTTCTGGTAAGTACTCTCTTTTGGAAAACATTCTTCTTTGCCTCATTCATCTTTATGAGTTCTCAATTAAAACTGGAATAGAAAATCAAATAACTATCTGAATGAAAATGCAAATTTTCAATTTCAGATTTTTTTTTTTGAGTTAGGGCCTTTTCAGAATATCTATCAGATGTAGTTCAATGTCCAGCTTGGCTTTAGCCGGGGAAGTAGTTGTTTTCTGTTAGACATTCACAAAAAATAACTTCATTTTAATCGTGGATTTTTCAATTCACAGAAAAATCTTTCTATCAATATTCAATTGAGAATGTTTCCCTTTTCAACATGAATACCCCACAAGAGGTTATCTTGACGATGGAAGATAGTGACTAAAGTTTATCTTTCAGTCGCAGATGATTCCACATCTGATTTCATGAACATCCTGTTTATATTTTCAACAAATCAATCTATCATA
This sequence comes from Gonioctena quinquepunctata, assembly GCA_018342105.1. Lineage (NCBI taxonomy): Eukaryota > Metazoa > Arthropoda > Insecta > Coleoptera > Chrysomelidae > Gonioctena > Gonioctena quinquepunctata. The sequence goes on from JAFIRS010002533.1 coordinate 188,575, forward strand.
CCCCATGACAGGTTTAATGTCAGAAAACACTAATTTCAAAGTGTCTCCAAAGGAATGATTCTAACTTTTCCATCTTTGCAAAGTGAGATTGCTTCTTGAAAATGTGTTTCCCATTTCTTCCGGTCTTCCTGATGATCGTGGAAGCGTGAAATAGATTTTCGTCGACAAAAATGTATTGAAGACCTAGTGAATGCGATGTCTCTCCTGCGTCAATGTTATGAATGATTTCTGGTGAGTACTCTCTTTTGGAAAACATTCTTCTTTGCCTCATTCATCTTTATGAGTTCTTAATTAAGACTGGAATAGAAAATCAAATAACTATCTGAATGAAAATGCAAATTTTCAATTTCAGATTTTTTCTTTTGAATTAGGGCCTATTCAGAATATCTATCAGATGTAGTTCAATGTCCAGCGTGGCTTTAGCCGGGGAAGTAGTTGTTTTCTGTTAGCCATTCACAAAAAATAACTTCATTTTAATCGTGGATTTTTCAATTCACAGAAAAATCTTTCTATCAATATTCAATTGAGAATGTTTCCCTTTTCAACATGAATCCCACAAGAGGTTATCTTGACGATGGAAGATAGTGACTAAAGTTTATCTTTCAGTCGCAGATGATTCCACATCTGATTTTATGAACATCCTGTTTATATTTTCAACAAATCAATCTATCATACCCCATGACAGGTTTTAATGTCAGAAAACACTAATTCCAAAGTGTCTCTCCAAAAGGAATGATTCTAACTTTTTCCATCTTTGCAAAGTGAGAGTGCTTCTTGAAAATGTGTTTCTCATTTCTTCCGGTCTTCCTGATGATCGTGGAAGCGTGAAATAGATTTTCGTCGACAAAAATGTATTGAAGACCTAGTGAATGCGATGTCTCTCCTGCGTCAATGCGTCATTCTTCTTTGCCTCATTCATCTTTATGAGTTCTTAATCAAGACTGGAATAGAAAATCAAATAACTATCTGAATGAAAATACAAATTTTCAATTTCAGATTTTTTCTTTTGAGTTAGGGCCTTTTCAGAATATCTATCAGATGTAGTTGAATGTCCAGCGTGGCTTTAGCCGGGGAAGTAGTTGTTTTCTGTTAGACATTCACAAAAAATAAATTCATTTTAATCGTGGATTTTTCAATTCACAGAAAAATCTTTCTATCAATATTCAATTGAGAATGTTTCCCTTTTCAATTCTCTTCGTCCTGCGTAAACCCTCCTGCGAAAACTCAGATCTCAACACACAGCGAGATTAGTCCCAAACCTTGATACTTGAATTATTATCCGGAAGTCCAGGTTGTTATATTTCTGCTGAATTCTAGGTTCTGATCGATTCACTGGGGAATTGACATTTGTGAGAGCCCTCGAGAGTGGCTCTGCTGGATTTTCGTTACGGGCTTTGTGCCGAACAGGTTGATATTGTGCTCTTCTAATGTGTAACGCCAATTTCATTCAGATCAATTCCGAATTATGATTGATAACAGGGGGACAGAGGACCTGAAACAACATATTCTCAGGTTAGGACTGTATTTGGTATTATGATATGAATTTTGAAAAGAACTATAGCTGTCAGAGGGGGTTATATAAAAAAAATATGCTCCAACTTACTTGATGTGCGATTCCTAGTCCTTGTGAATTTATTGGATGGTGTTGTTTGATTTCGCCGGTTTTTTTTTTTAGGAGCGGAGTGGTCGGCGTTACTCGGCTTTGAATTATCGTCTTCGTGAAATCGTTCGCATCTGTTATGGTTCTGATTTAAGTGGCCTGGATGAATAGTTCATCATTCGCTGTTCATGGTACTTTTGAATGATGATTGGGATTTCTTTCTGTTGAAATTGAGGTATTCGTCGCGCGTGGGTGGCGAGATAACCAAATTACACTCGTTTCCTGGTGATTGAAGGTACAGATTTTGGCCTGATGATTGGTTAGAAAGAGGCGAGTGTATCTCACACCTCAGTCCACCTATCGGAGAGGGACCCAACCTATTTCATACTTGTACCTTAAACGCTAAAGAGCCATTGGCCGAGCCTATTTCACGAACAAAGTCAAATGTATGATTGAATGTTTTTGGAAAGGAATTTTTGTTTAACTTTATCGCTCAATTATACCCGTGATATAACTTTGATTCAATTTCCTGACTTCCAGGAAATCGGAAGTGAGTACTCTCCTGCTGGAATCTGATTGGCCGTTGATTCCTGCGACAGCGGTGGAGTCATGCGTACCGCCAGCAGGGTTGTTTTTTTGAATAGGTAGAAATAGGTGAATGTTTTTTTGTATCCCCCTCAAACTTCCGTAAGGTTCCATTTTTGGGAGACAGAAAAGGCAAAACGTGATTACATGCTCTCTTGTGAAATTCAAAAGGAACTTGTGGTATAGTGTGTTTTATCCAGACATCTCTTTTGGGGATTATTTTCCACAAGTTATATATTGAGTGAAGTTGGTGTCGATATTGTTTGTTTGGTATTTGATGATGGTCATCAATTGAACGAGGCATTTCACTCACATTCTTCCGAGGATTATTCGGATTTCACGTGAGTACGACTTTCATTCATCGACTTTTCATCGAATTCTTTTCTTAAGATTCGATAGCGAGTCTTATACGTTTCTCCTATTCTAGAACTTGCATGAGACACTAAATCAGATCCCTGGTAATTTGGTGATCGCTCAAAACCAGGCAAATTTGGTGGAAATCGATTGGAACTACATTTTCCGTTCTCCACGTTCCTGTTTTGTCTTAGAAACCCTTCGAAACTCGAAGGGGAGTAATCAATGACTGCTTTTATTGTGTTTTTTGGGTATATGTATTTTCTGTGCGAACGGTTATCTCATTCAAAAACAAAAGGGCTCGATTCAGAAAAAAATTGCAGTAAATTTTGTTTTCTATGTGTTGTTCGAAATACGGCTTTGCGACTACTGTAATTTGTAAATAATTGGGTAAGGGATAGTTTTCGTTTAATTTCTTTTTCAAATTGAATTAAATAAATGGGAATGGCGCGATGTGCTGTAATTTTGTAGCATTGCCAGTGTTAGGGGAAATTGGGAAAGAAAAACTGTGCACAACATTTTCCACTGGAAATTTGCGACGTTGCCAAATTGTGCAAAATATTGCTAGGTTGGGGAAAGCGCCCAGATTTTCCTAAATTATTATTGGGAACTAAATCGCTTTGGTTTCATGGTTCATACGCGTTAACTTATTTGTTTTTGTTCTCATGTATGTAAATCTATATAGTTTCTGGGGTTTAACTGGGGATTCATTTGAGGATTTCATTAGTTCGGGATGTTATATACCGGTTGTCATTTATTTTGATTGAGTCAAGGGAGCACATACCGGTTATCTCACCTCATTATTATTTTTGGGGACTTCGGTCACTTAGGGGTTATATATATTTTTTTTTGAATAGTAGTCATTTAGAATGGCTACGGGTTTTGAAACTTGTCATCGGTATGAAGGGATAACGAGAGTTTACTTGGGAGTGGTATCTCGATGAAATGCTTTGGGACGGCATATATGTTATTTTAATTATGGGGGATAGTTGAACTATAAGTGGAGACGATATTTGACAGGATATTATTTCCTATAGGGTTTTTTTTTCCCTGGTGCAAGTCATCCACCAAGCTACTGGAAGCTCCTGGGGCAATCCTGGTCTCGAAATGAGATGACTTGAGTGACGGCAAGAGTTGTAGAGTGCCCCACAACTATCATGGATACACGCAAGTGAAAGAACATTTGGTTTATCGTTTTCTTTGTTTTTTTTACTTTCGCCATATTATGTTAGATTAATTGTACTTACTCAAATTCTGTGCAGCGGAAATTAATACCAAAACCTTGGTCCCTTGTCAACATCTTTGTTTGTTTCATATGCGCATGCGCCTGAGCTCACGCGACGCTTTTCTCACTGCTTTCAACTCTGAGTTGGTTTGTGCTGACGGTATTTAATTTTTGTCTACGAGTGTTATGGTGCGCTGTCACTAGAGTTTACGAATTTATTCAATGTTTCGTTGATATGCACGATTGCATTATTGTTGTCTATTTACTTTGGATTTTATGGTCTCGTTTTTTAAATATAGATACCATACGCTTCCCGAATAATTTTCATTATTTCATGTCATGCTATTCTAGTAATTCATCATTGTTGGGATTTTAGTTTGAAGTGAACCAAATAAGGGTGATCTTGAATAAAAATTGACTTGGGTACTCGACCTTTTTTTTATTTCCAACATCGTTTGGTAAGTTAGTGATGTTGTGTGGTACTTTGGGTATTTGGCGTTTTTCAATTAATTTACCTGGCGCCCATTTACATGAATTTTCAATTTAGCTACTGGTGAACCCCACCCATCTCCACTGATAAGCGTAGCCGCAAATACCCACCTGTGAGGTTAATTGGTAGTCAGGTGGCCTAGTGACCTTGAGTAGATTGTGAAGGTCACACATCATCCAGCGTTATCTAGATTCTTGGGAACACTTCCTCTGTGATACTTGAGAGCGATTTCCCTCGCTTATTCTCACAGTCTTTCTTCTCAACCTCCTTATATACTTTCAGGATAGTATTGATTTATCCTTCTTTCGGTATTCTTTCGTTTTTCAATAGATTATTCAATAATTCTGCTAGTTTATTTATTGCATCTCTTTCCATGTATTTTATCATTTCCGGAAATATTCTACCTCTACTTGGTGGTTTCCCTAATTTCAACCTATTCATTGCTTCTCCTATTTCGTCTTACCTCTCTCCATATTTCTATTATTTCATTTTCTCTTGTTGTTGTTTTGCCTTCCTTCCATTTAATATTCGACAAATTGTTCGCCTTCTTTGTCTTTTGGTGTACCATAGTTTGACCTTCTCTATAGTTTCCACTTATTTTATGTCCGATTTCTCCCATGATTTCTTTTTTGCCTCTCTGCTTGCTATGTGAACTTCGATTATTTTATATTGAGTATCTTCTCTACTTGTGCTTTTTGTTCTTTATTTTTATACATATTGCGTCTCTCCACTACTCGGTTTTCCTTCTATTACTGTTTGAGAAAATTCATGAATGATACTGGATCTATCGGTCGAAGGTAAATGAGAAATAAACAGCAAAGGAAGTAGTTGGATTAATAATCACCCCAAATTGATTGAAAAATAAGTGGCAATCAGTGTTCTCCAGACTGCACCATATGTCAAACTCGGGAGCCGGAAACGTGACTGGACAAGATTCTGTGAAATATTCCTCAAGAAGTGGTCATAAACAAGCACCCAATATACACAAAAACGGGCTTCAACTAGGAAGGGATGCATGGATATGGTATATTGATGGATCAAAGATAGATTTCCCTAGTTTCAGGATCTCAAAACCCATCGAAAGAGCTCCAACAATATTTCAAGCAGAAATTCTTGCTATTGAAATATGCACCAAAGAATGCTTTGCAAGATACTATAGGGAGGCAAAAATTCATATCTTATTAGACAGCCAAGCAGCCTAGAAGCCATGAAGTCACATAATTATGACTCTAGACTGACTTGAGATTGAAAATTATTCCTGAGCCTTATGTGGGTGCCAGGTCACGAGGGAATCAAAGGCAAAGCCAATTTCTGGTCCTTGAACTCTTCCGTGGTATTTCCAAAACTCTCATTGAGGAAGAGTTTCGAAGCTGTGAACAACCCTCTGGAATACGGTTTCAAATAGGTTTGTGAGACTATCGCTAGAGAAAGCTTCTCAAGTTGGATAAAAAAAAAACTTGGTAACGTAACTACTCACTAGACATTATCCTCTGAGGTACTAGAGGACAGATGTGATAGATCAGACATTGAAATGTGCCGTCAATGCGGAAACCTCGTTGGAACTGCAGAATATCTGATTTGTGACTGTTAAGCGCTGTTCTGCAAACGGCTTGAGTTGTCCGAAGGGGTTCCACTAACGCATTCATATATCACGAACTCAGCCTCCACGAAACTAATACAGTTCGCAAGGGAATCTTGGAATTTCATGTTTCGAATAGATAAAAGGTAATTTGTGGAAATTTCAATATTTTGAGGTGCTGAAGATTTGCAGAGCCCTAGCGACCTCCTTAAAGTTTTCAATACATTATCCCCCAGCTATTCGTGACATGGGATATCAAGACTAGCAGAATGTATAAGTTCCTAATATCTGAGTGCGTTTGTGAAATCCCTTCCTAGGAACTTGACCCTTCATAAGACAGCTCTTGGCAGTCGGCCTTTTATTTGGGTGGCTCCTCAGAGGACAATGTCCGGTGAGTAATAATGTTACCAGTTTGATTTTTTCTGTCCAACTCGTAGAGCTGTTCAGATTCCTTTGGCCCTGAAACCTTTCTGCTTGTCTTTGTCTTGAAATCGTATTGGAGTGGGTTGCGATTTGATCAGCTTGAACTCTTGTTCGATGTGGGCTTTGGAAAGACCACAGAAGGCCGTCTGCTTTCTTATTTCTTTTGATTCCCTTGTGACCTGGCGCCCACATCAGTTGCCTCAAGAATAATTTTCAGTCCCAAGTCAGTCAGTCAGAGTTACAAATGTGTGACTTCAGAGCTTTAAGTGCTGCTTCGATATCTGATCAGATATAGATTCTTGCCACTTAGATCTCTTGCAAAGCATTATGGGCGCATATTTCACTGACATGAATTTCTGCTTGAGGGGTTCGAGTTCTAGATCCTGAAACTAGCCAGTCCAGCTTCCACCCAGCCCTTTGTTCTATCTTTGATCCATACCTTTCTAGTTGAGTCGTGCATATTTGGTGCTTGTTCATGACCACTTTCCAATGCACTTCAAAATCGTACCTATCTGGAAAAATGTCTCATGGTTTGTACCTGGAATCTTCGGATGTCCAGTCATATTTTCAGCTTTCGAATTCGATATCTGATGCAGTCTCAAGGAATTCATCGCTGCTTCCTTCTCATCATAACCTCTTGTACTGCAGTGGGGCATGTGAATATTGCTCCTGTGATTCTCAGACAAGCTAACCGCTGCACTTTTGCAGCTCCATTGAAGCTGAATATTAAGGTTTTTAGCCACCATATTGACGAGGCATAAGTGAGCATGATTTTCATGATTATTTGATATGACCACTATAGTGTTACGGAAATCACGGGTACGTCCCTGTTTTTTTTTTCATGTTCTGGTTCCCACGAAAAGGGATATCCTGTAATGTTCAGAGAACATCGTGGGAACCAAGGGAAAGAAAGTAGGAGTTGGTGTTCTTCTTAAATTTCTGGAGGTTGTATGCCTCGGGGAACACCTCCCTAGGCAATGAGTTCCAAAGCCTCGCTGTTCGTTGGATGAACGAGTCTTTGGAAAGTGATGTTCTGCAAAGGGCTCCAAAGTGACCACGAAGGGGTGTGATGACTGAACTTGACGGGTTAGTCTCGAAGAGACTGTCAAAGCAGGAACGATTGTTGATATTTCAGAAGAGCATCGCCCATGGAAATATCTATAAAATAGAGACAAATCGCCAACTTTTCTACGGTGTTCCAGACAAGTGAGTGAGTTCGTAAGCGAGGCATCACTGACGAGACGAATTGCCCTTTTTTGGACAGAATCCAATAGCCTCAGGATATGTTTAGGTGCCGCGCTCCAAATATGGGAACAGTATTCTAGGACAGGTCGGATCTGTGCCTTATAGATCATAAGCAGCTGAGTGGGGGTGAAATAGCTCTTGGCACGAAACAAAAAACCAAGTTTTTGGGATGCACTTTTGGCAATGGACCTCCGTGATTTTCCCAGGAAAGGTTACTGCTGATAGTAATACCAAGCATCGATATGGATGACTTCAGTGGTATGGTTACTCCCGACAAAGTTATGTTAGGCACAGTGAGATCGCTTTTAGAGAAAAGACATGCTTGTGTTTTGTTTGCATTGAATTCTACCAAGTTATTAGATCCCCACTCGAGAATTGTTGCTAAGTCCATATTTATATTATTAACATTTCTTCCTCGTTCATTTCTGGTTTCACGGGCTGATATAGGGGCCCTGGAAGAGAAAGCGGTATGGAGGGTACTATCATCGACAAAGCTGTGTACTGGACATGAAGTTGCTTTCAACAGGTCGTTGATGTGAAGTAGAAATAGTGTTGGTGCGAGAATAGATCCTTGCGGAACACCAGCATTCATGAGTAGAGTGTCAGATGAAACTCCATCGACCACTACATGGAGAGACCTGTTTGAGAGAAAACTAGCAAGCAGAGAGCACAGCTGAGGGGCAAGCCATAAGACGGAAGCTTGGCGAGGAGTCCCTGGTGCCAAACTCGATCGAACGCCTTGGAGATATCTAATGCCACAGCTAAAGTTTCTCCATACTTTTCAATAGATAGCTGCCATATATGTGAGACGTAAGCGAGCAGGTCACCAGTTGATCTCTGATGGCGGAAGCCATATTGCCTATCGTTGACAATTCCTGAGTCTTCCAGATATTTCATGAGCTCGATGTTGATGGCTTTTTCCATGACCTTTGAAATAATAGATAGCAGTGCGATAGGTCTGTAGTTGCTAGGTAGGGCCTTTTTGCCTTTTTAGGGACTGGCTGTACTCTTGCAATTTTCCAATTGGACGGAAATACCCCCAAATTGTAAGAGTGGTTGAACAACTTGCAAAGAACAGGTGTTAGTTCGGGGACACATTTCTTGAGAACAATCGGCGGGATTCCGTCAGATCCACAGGCTTTGTTGGTGTTGAGACCCAGCAAAATCTTTCTGATAGTACGTTGGCGAAAGGTGATCTCGGGCATGTGACTGTCAATAGGTGTAATGTTCGGGGGTTGTTTTCCCGATGAATCCAGAGTGGAATTTCCAGCAAATAGGTGCGCAAAGATATTGGCTTTTTCCTGGGCAGTCGTTGCTAGTGTTCCATCTTCCTTGGTTAGAGGAGGAAATGAGCTGGAAGTGAAGTTTCTTCCCACAGCTTTGGCGAAAGACCAAAATGAACGGGATCCGTTAGGACATTCAGCAAGTTTTGATCTTATTTTGGCATTGTGGGCATCTTTTGAGCATTCTATTGTCTCTTTGCATATGCCTCTAGCCTCGACATATGCTGCTCTGGTCTCAGGGCCCGGATTTTTTAGCCATCGATGGTATGCTGCCTGTTTGGAAGCCACAGCTCTAGAGTAGTTTCTGTTGAACCAGGTCTTATCGGATGATGTGCTGGTTGCCGATGACATCATGCTCCAAATGTTCGATAACCGCCATTGGATAATTCGAGAAAGGGTCGTTATCGATGATGTCATGCTCCAAATGTTCGATAACTGCCATTCGAAAATTCCAATAGGACAAACTGACCAAGTACAGCACAGGAGACTGGTCAAGCCCATGCAATCCGAAAATCACCAAGAAGATAACCAATTGCCAAGCAACGGGAGTTGATGGAGCTTGTCGAAAAAATGACCACAGATGGCGTTATCGAAGAATCATCAAGTCCATGGTCCGCCCCGGTGGTACTAGTTTCCAAAAAGGATGGATCCACAAGATTCTGTGTAGATTACAGGAAGCCGAATGACGTCACGAAAAAGTACAGCTACCCATTACCCAGAATCGACGACACACTGACCATATTAGCAGGCTCGCAATGGTTTTCGACGCTGGACCTGAAGAGTGGATACCGGCAACTGGGCATACATGAAGACGACAAGAAAAAGACTGCGTTTACCGTTGTACCTTTTGGTTTCTGTAATGCTCCGGCGACCTTCGAAAGATTGATGGAGCTGTTATTGCGTGGAGTCACTTGGAAAACTTGCCTGGTGTATCTGGATGATGTCATGGTTATGGGAAAGAATTTCGAAGAACATCTGGAAAACCTGCGTGAAGTTTACGGACGTTTGGGGAATATCAACCTCAAGCTTCAGAAATGTTCCCTATTCCAGAAGCAAGTGGATTTCTCGGGCCACACAGTCTCAGAGGAAGAAATTAAAACGAATGATTAAAAAATATAGGTTATTCGAGACTGGCCGAGACCAAAAGATAAGCACGAAGTGAGGAGCTTCCTGGGCCTGTGTACCTATTACCGTCGTTTTGTGGAAGGATTTGGAGATATCGCAGCTTCACTACATAAGTTGACAGGAGATCGAGTCAACTTCCATTGGTCAATCGAATGCGATAAAGCTTTCCGCAAGATGAAGGCAGCGCTTTGTTCCAGTCCATTCTTAGCATACCCACAACAGAAATGCCTGTTTATACTTGCTACAGATGCGAGCGACACCGGACTTGGAGCTGAGTTATCACAGGTGCAGGATGGTCAGGAAAAAGTCATCGGATACTACATCAGGGTGACGTCTAAGCTCGAGACGAATTTCTGTGTCACCAGGAAAGAACTTCTAGCGCTAGTCAGGGCAGTAGATCACTTCCACAAATACCTATATGGAAAGGAGTTTCTCATAAGGACCGATCACGTGGCCTTGAAATAGCTATTGGAGATGAAAAATCCAGACGAACACATAGCTAGATGGATAGAAAAGCTGAATCAGTACCATTTCAAAATCAAACATCGTCCAGGACGATGACATGTCGCGACATAGTAATGCGGATGCCTTATCTAGAAGACCGTTCCCAGAAGCATGTAACCACTGCCAGCATTTTGAATGCCATGAAGGAATCACTGATATCCGAAAGGCTCGGATTCAATTCCCAGCAGTGAATTCTATTCTGTCAAAATTAGTTTCAGATGCAGAAATATTTTATTTCATAGTGAAACTTTTATATATAACATGAATTCTGGTGAATTTATTCAGTTCTAAATGTGATTCGGGAAACATTCTCATCAAATATCATTCGTACTAGAAGATTTTATTGCAATTTTTTTTTTTAGTTTTCACCCAAGCATTTTCTCTCTAGGCAATCCAACTCGTGCAATTTGTGGCCTTATTATCAAATTACTGATAAGCTTGGTGATCTTGAGTTATCTACTCTGGAAGTTTGGTTGGGATGTGGATCAATAAATTCGGGGAAAAACTATTGTTTTTATTGTCAACGTTTCGAAATTCATTTAATTCATCATCAGGGACAATGTTTGTATTACTTGCCACGGTCTTTTATACATTGACGAGGATGAGAGTTCAAAAATTTGAAACGACTTACTCAAAGTTAGTTCTTCTGTGTTTGTAATCCTTATCAAAGCTTTGCTTTCGTGGTTTAATCAGATAATAAGACCACAAATCACACTCAGTAACATTTTCAGGCAAAATGTTTTCTCCAAAAATTTTAAAACATTTTGAGCGATAAAATTCCTAGTCCTTATGATACTACCCTCGATGAAACAAATTGTTTTGGATATGTTGTATGAGAAATATCTTTAGATTTTGTCCAAATCTGTATCTGAAATAAGATTTCGAATTCCAAATAAAATAACCCGAATTTTCTCACTATTCAAATTGGGTATTCCACTCTGAATCCAGCCATGCTATTCGATGTAATTCATTGTCACCATAATATGAAAATGTAAAAAAAGTATAGATCGAAGAAAATAAATGGCGATTCTATTCAGACCAACAGGAAAGTCGTTTTTTTTTAAACTCAGTTTCGAATATACCTGGAAATCTCTCTTTCATCAGAAATATCGAAATTTTTTGAAATTCCCATATTCATAACCCATACGTACGTATTGAAAACCACCAATCGACAATGTTCCCTTGAATTTGTTGCCTTCTTTTGAAACAATGCTACCCATTCAATTCTCAGTGCATTGAACGTAAAAGATTCATTTACTTCACAAATCATACAATTAAATGAAAAAAAAAACAACTTTCAAAATTTCAGTTATGAACAACGTTAATTCAATACAATTTGTATAGCTTCAGTGATTTCATTTGGACATTTTTTTCATAAAAATTGTTCTAAATTACTTTCTCGAACTTCTCGGCTTTATGAGCCCTTCCTATGGCTTCTCTGCTAACCTTATCGAATATCAGTGGTATTATCGGAGCAAAAGTGACCATAATTTTGTTTTCTATATCCCGTGAATTCCTGGTTGGTGAAGAGTAAATTTTATCTTTCAAATATAGGCGGGCCATGTGATTGTGCCGTTATTCGAAAGCTTTCTATTGCCAAAGTTTTTTAACAACTAATGCGATCTTTATGAAAATTATTAATATCGCTGTGCATTCAAAATGTCTTAAAACAGAATTACATCTGCCCAAACATTGACACCAAAGTTGTTATGATTCATTAAATTTGGATTCTCTTTAGACCAACATCTTGTACTATTACGGTTGAATGAACCATTAATGGGAAAAACTGCATTATATGGCATCCAAAGGATTTCGCACATACAATTTCAAACATAATGAAAACTTGAATTATTAGAAATTTGGCCGCGCAAATTGCTAGAAGAGTTTTTTTTTTCGACGAAAACTGACAGTCAATCACTTTATATACTAGGGAATAACACCAAATAATTTGTATACCGTGTTGTTATCGAAGGAGAACGGCATATAGTTGGAAAAAAGTGTAAAGCATACAAAATAAGATGGTAAACAAGAATTTTGAAATAGTAAGTTAATAAAAGAGGTAATTTTCACATTTAAAGTGGAGCAAATTTACAGTTGGATAGGGAATAATTGAATTGAATTGAATATTGAATAAAAATATTTTTCTGTGAATTGAAGAATCCACGATGAAATTAAAGTTATTTTTTGTGAATCTATAACCGGAGAAGTAGTTGTTTTCTGTTAGATATTCACAAAAATGACTTAATTTTCATCGTGGACTTTTCAATCCACAGAAATATCTTTCTATTCAATATTCAATTGAGAATGTTTCCCTTTTCAACATTAATACCCCTGAGAGGTTATCTTGAACGATGGAAAATGGTGACTAAAGTTAATCTTTGAATCGCAGATGATTCCACATCTGATTTTATGAACACCCTGTTCATATTTCAAAATATGGAAGCAGTGTTGCCAAATATCCAAAATTTATTATTAATGTATTTTATTTATTTTATAATGTCTAGTGGACTCATAAATTCTTTCTAAAGAATTGGCAGACCTACAAGGCCATTTTATTTTCAGGAAACTAATTAAGGTTGGTCTTCAAAATTTTAAATATTTATCAGTTCTGTATTTTCAGTTGATGGTTTGTTTGGATCATAGAATATTCTTACCAATCTGAAGAACCATCCAGTTTCATTAGGTTTCAATTGGGCACATCTTCTGTAGAACCTATACCTTGGCAAATTTACCGGAATGTGTGACTTTTTCCTATATTTTGTCAATGTCACCGCCTAAGCATGTCTCCAACATATATTTATTTATTAACCTCAAGTATTGATAATAAGGATAGCCTATGTGAAGCCAAAACAATTGAACATCGATTTTCAAAATCTGGCGCTAGAACTTCCTGACAAAAAATTAAACCGACGAAAAAAGAAACAGAAAAGCAAAGAATAAAATGAACCTTTTCAGTCTTAATAAGTAAGCTCCAAAACTAATGTATGTAACTAATTTTGAGTCGGACCAAACAAACACACAAGCAAATTATTTACGTAAAGCCTAAAATGATGGCAATGGTGTGCGCGGCGACGGCGCTTCCCTTCGCCGGAAACTACCGAGCGTTCTCGAACGGGCACACATGTGAGAGCACATGTCTTTACGAGTGTTCGTGCGAAGGGCGCTTTTCTGGAATGTTATTGTTTATCGCTGCATTTTTATGTAATTTTCTTTAAAGTAATTCAAATACGTTGTTTGTTTGGCGCCGACTCAAAATTAGTTACATAAATTAGTTTTGGAGCTGAGACATTAAGACTACAAAGGTTCATTTTAGTTTTTGCTTTTCAGTTTCTTTTTTCGTCGGATTTATTATTTTGTTGAAAAGTTTTTTTTTTATTTTCAGTCGCTAAAGTCTACTGTGTGTTACCTACTTGAGTTGGATTACTTTCAAAATACCTACTTATCCACCTAACTTCAACTGAAATCTGTTATATACTATAAATAGCTGGTACCAGCGACTTATTCCGCGTTGAACTTTGTTTTTTTGTGACGACAATTACAAATTCACTCACCCCTTAGGGGATGGAATTTCTGAAAATACTGAAACACATATTTATTCGTAACAAAGACCTCAAATACCGATTTTTATGACCTTAAATTCCAAACTAACCGAACCCTTACACAAACTTTCACCCCCCTAGGGGTTGCATTTATGAAAACACTGAAACCTGTATTTCTTAATACCTGACAAGGACCTGAAATACTAATTTTCATTATCCTAATTTGAAAACTAACGGAACACCCATTACAAACTTTCACCCCTTGGTGGTTGAATTTATAAAAACATCGGAATACATATTTCTTCTATTTGTTCCAAGACTTTGAATATCAATTTTTATGACCCTGACTTGAAAACTAACTATACAGACTTTCAACCCCCCTTTTACCCATTTATAGTTGAATTTTCAGAAACCCTGAAACATATACATGTTCATTTGTGAAGAAGAGCCGGAAAACTAATTTCCATTACTCTAATTTCAAAACCAACTGCACTTTCAGTTTCACCCCCCTACCCACAAAAATATATGCCGTCAAAATTCTAGCTCTGAGGACCAGAGGTTTGGTCTGGACGTTGATTGTACATTAGTAAATCAGTGAGTCAGTTAGTCAGGACATGTAATTATATATGTACATATTACCTCAAACACGAGGTGGCTGCAGTGAACCGTTGAGGAGATCCTCCGACTGTATTCCGTCTCCATCATAAAATTAACTCTGGGCCTCCATATGTTGTAGAGTCATCAGAATTACATATGTGTGAGCAGTTTCAATGAAATCGGTTCACAGGTGAGAAATCAATAAATTATCCCCTATTATTCTACCCTTAGGGGTGAAATAGGGATAACTTCAAAGCATACTCTAAAGATTAAAAAAAGAATCGTCCAAATCGGATAACCCAGTACAAAGTTATGCATAGTAGAATAGGTTGAGAAGTGAAAATTCAGTGGAGGTATGTTGACGTTTTTGATGAATTTTTTTAATGTGAATGAGTTTAAGATAGTATTCATTTTTAACCGAGGAGATTCTCTAGTCGACGCGTATATTTTTTTATGTTTGACCACGCCTAACTTTTTACAGAGTTGTCCGATTTTGATGCCTTGTTTTTCAATGTGTAGGGTTTACCTCGAAGCTGGTCCCATTTGGATTTGAAAAACAAATCTACTCCTAAGGGTAGGAAACTGGGGGATAATTGTTGGTTCACTCACTGAATTCTCACTTCTAAACCGATTCTACCACGCATAACTTTGTACTGGGTTATCCGATTTGGATGATTCTTTTTCTATTGTATAGAGTATGCTTCAAAGTTGTTCCTATTCAAATGACACCCCTGGAGGTCGAAAAGTAGGGGATGATTTATAGATTTCACACGTGTGAACCGATTTTGTTGAAACTTCTCACACATATGTAGTTCTGATGACACTACAACATATGGAGGCCCAGAGTTGATTTGATGATGGAGACGGAAGACAGTCGCAGGATCTCCTCAACGGTTCACTGCAGCCACCTCGTGTTTGGGGTAATATGTACATATATAATTACATGTCCTGACTAACTGACTCACTGATTGACTAATATACGATCAACGCCTAGACCAAACCGCTGGTCCTCAGAGCTGAAATTTTGACAGCATATATATGATATTCCATCTCTAAATGGGTGAAAAAGTGGGTGAGAAGGGGGTGAAAGTGAAAGTACAGTTGGTTTTGAAATTAGAGTCAAGGAAATGAGTATTTGGGGTGAAATGGGGGGGAAAATTGTAATGGGTGTTCCGTTAGTTCTCAAATTAGGGTAACAAAAATCAGTATTTGAAGTCCTTGTGAGGTATAAAGAGATACATGTGTCAGTGTTTGCATAAATGCAACCCCTTGGGGGATGAAAGTTTGTGTAATGGTTCCGTTAGTTTGGAAGTTGTCATAAAAATTGGTATTTGAGGTCTTTATTACAAATGAAGAAATAGTGTTTCAGTATTTTCAGAAATTCCATCCCCAAAGGGGTGAGTGAATTTGTAATAGTCGTCACAAAAAAAAAACAAAGTTCATCGCGTACGAAGTCGCTGGTGCCAGCTAAATATAGTATATAACAGATTATAATTACAGTAAGGTGGATGAGTACCTAAGTATTTTGAAAGTAATCCAAATCAAGTGGGTAGCAATCAGTAGATTTTAGCCACCAAAAATTGAGAAATAAACTCTTTAACAAAAAATTAAACTTATAAAAAAAAACCGAAAAGCAAAAAATAAAATGAACCTTTTCAGTCTTAATAACTAAGCTCTACAACTAATGTATGTAACTTATTTTGAGTCGGCGCCGAACAAACAATCAACGAATTAAATTACTTTAAAGAAATGACCAAAACAAAATAACATGAAAATGCAATGTGATATCTCCAGCGATAAACAATAACCCCATTCGGGTAGCTGTCTCGATAATATTGACTTCGAGAATGCTCGGCAATTTTCGGCGAAGGGACGCACCGTCGCCGCGCACACCGCTGCCATCATTTTACGCTTTACGTAATTGATTTGCTTGTGTGTTTGTTTGGCGCCGACTCAAAATCAGTTACATGTATTAGTTTTGGAGCTGAGTTATTAACACAAAAAGTTCATTTTAGTTTTTGCTTTTCGTTTCGTTTTGTTTTTTTTTTGTTGAAATGTTTTTTTACCTGTGATATTCAAAATACTTTTCCTTAGAAATTTTGATAAATTGTAGAAGGGGGATCGAATACGGGGTACTATAGTTCGAAGAGTTTACTTTTTCATTGCTGCTTACCCCAATATTTATATATATATATATATATGAATATATATATATATATATATATATATACATATATTCTATTTGATTTTCTTGACCATAAATGTTTATTAATTTTCTCCAGTTTCTCAGAATAAAGGTCATTATCAGTCGATAGCTTTATTTAAAACGAAGTTTCGACATTCGATAATAACAGACGTAACAGATGTATCAAAACACGAAAAAGAAAAGCATCACAAGTATAACACCGAAAATGTAGAAATTGTAGCCTAAGGAAAGAACCCAAAAGTAAAAGCAATCTCAAAGTCGACCAAACCCAATGTCAAAACTCAATGACAAATCTCAAAGTCAAATCTCAAGGTCAAACACACAGCACATTGCACACCTGCAAGCATTCAAGGTCACACGTGACGTCATAGTGGTAGGGGGAGACCCAGAACCGGCTTGAATCTCCTACTAATATTCTTCACATGAACATAGGGTTCAATTTTTTTCGGT